>PVKE010031710.1:5817-18986 GCA_004027555.1 Craseonycteris thonglongyai
TTTTGTCTTCAGTGCATATTTATTTCTATTTTACTTTTGACAGATAGAGAGAGAGACAGAGACAGAGACAGTTAGAGAACCGAACTGTGGGAACTCCCCAGTTCAGCATGTGGGTCCTGCCTGGGCCGGAGCCGGGATTCGATCCTCGGTCCCCGTGGCCTCAAAGCGAGCGCTCAACCCGCTGAGCCGTCCCGGCTTTTCCCTTGTTTCTTTTTTTAAGAAACTTTTTTAGGGGAAGCTGGGATGGCTCAGTAGGTTGAGCACTTGCTTTGCAGACCCAGGGACTGTGGATTAAATGCTGGTCCTGACCCATGCGGACCCATACGCTGAACTGAGGTGTGCTTCCCATGAGGGACGTCCCCAGTTTGGTTCTCAACCCCCGGGTTTGGCCCCTGGTCTGGGGGGAGGGCATGCCTCTCATGCGGGAGGCCCCCAGCCCAGTTCCCGCCCTGTGCAGCCTCCACCCACCTGTGTGGAACAAAACCATGTCAAAAACTGATGAGGGACAACTATGGAGACTGCTCTGGTCCCTCCCCTTCTCTCTGTCTCTCTCTCTCTGTCAAAAACAATAAAACAAATCTTAAAAAATATAAAACGAGAGGGTGCCAGGACATTACATTGTCTATGTATTGCATTATGTGCTCACCACCCAGAATCAGTTCATTTTTCATCACCATATATTTGATGCCTCCTCCCTACTCCCCCCTCCCTACCCCAAAATTCATTTTTATTCATTCTTTTTTCTTTCTGTGATTCAGACTAGATAGTCTCAATTGATTAGTCTTCAAATTCAATGATTCTTTTTTCTGCCAGCTCAAATCTATGGTTGAGCCCCTCAAATGAGTTTTCTTTAAAAGAAAAAAAAAGATTTTATTGTTGAGAGAAGGTGAGAGAGAAAGAGAGAGAGAGGGCGGGGGTGGTCCCAGAGCAGTCCCCATAGTTGTACATCATTAGTTATGACATGGTTTCACTCCACACAAGTGGATATGGAGCCTCACGGGGTGGAACTGAACCAGGGACCTCTCAAATAGGAGGTGAGAACCTTCACTGCTGAGCCATCCCAACAGTTACCAGTTGCAATGAAATTCAGCATGTGGGTTTGCACAGGCCAGGGCCAGAAATTGAACCCTGGACCTCACAATTTCAAGGCAAGCACTCACAGCTGAGCAGCCCCGTGAGTTTTCATTTCAATTATTTCATATTTATTTTCTTTTTTCATATCTATTTTAATATTCAATTATTTTAACTCCAGATTACTCTTTTGTTCTTTTTTATAATCTGCATCTCTTTATTGATAGTCTCTGTTTGTTGACATATTACTGTTATGCTTCCCTTTAGTTCTTTAGACATGGTTTCTTTAGTTCTTTGAACATATTTATACTAGTGACTTAAAATCATTGTATAGTATGTCCAATGCCTGGGCTTCCTTAGGGATAGTTTCTATTTACTGTTGTTGTTTGTTTTGTTTTGTTTTGTTTTTTCCTTGTGTATGGTCTGTGCTTTCTAGTTCCTTTGCACCTTTTAATTCTGTATGTTTTAAATAATGTGGAAGCTCTGGAATTCAGATTATCTCCTCTCTAAGCTTTGTTGTTCTTTTTTGTTTTGTTTTTTCTTCTGATTCTTTTTTTTATAACTGAACTGGGGGCCTCACTGCATTGAGGAAGCACACCCCAGTTCAGCATGTGGGTCCGCCTTGGCCGGGATTCGATCCTCGGTCCTTGCGGCTTCAAAGCCAGCATTTAACCTGCTGAGCCATCCCGGCTTTCCCACCAAGCTTTGTTATGGTTGCTGTTTATTGTTTTTGTTGTTGCTGTTTCTTTAGTGACTTTTGTGAACTCATTTTGTAAAGTTTGTATTATTTGTTCTGAGTGGCCAACAAAGTCTCTGCTTTATTAGCTTAGTGGTTAGCTAATGGTCAGACAGAGATTTCCTTAAATTCCTTGAACTAATAAGGAAGGCTTCAACTTTTGCCTCATGTTTCTATGGGTGTGCTAGAGCATGCCTTGAATACTCCAACAGGTTGTTTACAACTCTGCCTCTTCCTTCATTCTTGCTTGCACAGCGCCTCAAGGTCATCCAGAGGTGAGAGCTTAGGGCCATCTCAGTTCTTTCCTAGGCATACTTACAGCCCTGTACATACACATGCACATACACATGCACATGCACATGTGTGTGGTCTTCTGGATTCCCAGGTATATGTCAGAGCTTTTCAAAACCCCTGTAGATAACCCATTCTCCAGCTTTTCCTTCATGTCTTTTGGTCAACTTCTTTGTTTTAACTGTTATCACCACCTCAGGCAGCTGTGATGTTAAGCCAATCACAAAAAGACAAGTACTATATTGTACTACCGGTATATGGTTCCACTTACATAAGGTTTCTAGAGGAGTCAAATTCATAAAAACATAAAGTAGAATGGTGGTTGCCAGGGGCTGGGGAGGGGGATATGAAGAGTTGTTCAATGGGTATAGAGTTTCAGTTTTGCAAGATGAAAAGGTCTGGAGATCTGTTTCACAATAGTGTGAACATACTTAACACTACTGAACTGTATGCTTAAAAATAGTTAAGATGATGCATTTTGTGTTATGTGTATTTTATTAAAATTAAAAGTACATGCATACCTACTATGTGCCTGCCTGGCATTCTGGTTCATCTTTGTATACCCAGTGCCTGCAAATAGTGGGTGCTCCTTATCTTTCTCTCTCACCAACAATGGCCACATCATTTCTCTCCCTTCTTAAAATACTTTTTCATTTGACTTCCAGGAATTCTTTCTTGGCTCAACTCCTGCCTCACTGGCTGCTCCTCCTCAGTCTTTTGCAGGTTCCTCCTTATTACCCTGACCTCCGTAATTTGGGAATGCTCCAGGGTTTAGGCCTCTGACCTCCTCATCTACATTCACTCTCAAGGTGATCTCTAGTTTCATGGCTTTAAACAACACTGATATTTTATGGTGCCAAAATTTGCATCTCCAGCCTGTACCTCTCTCCCGATCATTAGTCATATCCAATCACCTATTCAACATCTCTACATATTTCATAAGCATTTCAGACTTCACAAAAACAAAACTTTTAATTTCCCTTCCCAAATCTTTTCATCTAGCTTAATTAAAACCCCTTGAGTCATTCTTAACTCCTATCTTTCTCACATCCTACATCCAAATCCATCAACATCTTTCTTCAGCTCTATTTTCAAAATAATTCCAGAATACATCTTATCTCCTCCAATGCACAGTGTCCAAGCCAAAGCCATTGCCTGATTTACTATAGAAACCTCCTAACTGTCCTTCTTCCTTCCCCTTCCCCTGCTATCCCCTTGGTCTACACATAGAAGTCAGAGCCATTTTGAAAAGGCAAGTCTGGTCATGTTTCCTCTCATCTGCTCCAAACCTCTCAAATGGCTCCCCATGTCACACAGATTAGGAGCCAAAGCCTTTAAAATGGCCTACAGGGCCCTGTATGATCTGTCCCCATCCCATATCTCTGTGATCTTACCTGCTCAAACTGCAGTGATATGCATACTATTCATTCTAGTCAGAATGCTCTTCCCCAAAATTTCCATATAGCTCCCTCCCTCACTTCCTTCAGGTCTCTGCTCAAATATCACATAACAGAAGCTTCTCTGACCACCCCAAATAAAATAGCAACCCCTACCCCTACCTAGCCCTTTGTTTCCTAATCTATTTTACCTCTTGTGTGTGTGTGTGTGTGTGTGTGTGTGTGTGTGTGTGTGTGTTTTAGTGGGAGTTAAGAATGACTCAAAAGGATCAGGATATTGTGCTACTTACTATTGTAGTCCCAACAGTTTGTACAGTATGCTTGATGTGTTATAGGCACTAAATAAATGTTGAATAAATGAATGAATGGTCAATGATTAGTTGTTAAATGGGTGCACATGGAAATCAGGATCCTTCTTTTCAAAAATATCAGAATAAAACTTAAAGAATCCCTCAATCCACAAACAATGCATTTTCAAGGATGCAGTCAAGAAAGGAGACTAATTCAGTGAGTCATACCTACAAAAGCAGGTGAAATGTTCCAAGGAGCGGTTCTAACATTAAAGTTGGCCCAACTGGGTCTGAACAGAGTCAAGTTTAGCTTTAAGACTCACACTTTGAGAGATTTTGACTGAGATGTGGATACTTACAACTCATTCCCACAAATTTGGAATGCCTAAATGTTCATCCAATTTTGTGCTTCTTCAACAGGCTACTCAGTCATCAGAATTTGATCCTTTTGGATCCTGAGACCCATCCTCATAACAACTTTCTATGACAGGAATGTGCATCATTCCTCATTCTCTGGTGACAGTCTTATTAACAGACAGCATTAAGTAAATAACCAGACCACTGATTTGAAAAGCAAATTAATAAGGATTAAAGACTTAAGTACTCATCTTAATTCAAATAAAATGTTAAGCCCTATTTTTTGCTCCAGGAAAAGAAGATGATGTAAAATATTCACTGTGGAGGTAAGGGTAAAGTGGTACCTCTATAACCAAAAACTTTAACAGCTTTAATTAGTAGTTCTCAGTGTGAGCTGAGTAGTTCTGAGAAGATCTGGATCGCTGAGGGTCCCTGTGACCTTTTCAAGAGGTCTGGAGACCAGAATATTCTCCCGATACTAAGATATTATTTGCCTTGTTTGTTTGTTTGTTTTTGACAGAGAGGGAGACAGACAGAGAGAGAGAAGGGGAAGGGCCCAGAGCAGTCTCCACTGTTGCACGTCATTAGTTTTCAATGTAATTTCACTCCACAAGTGGGTGCCAGGCTGTGCAGGGCCAGAACTGGGCTGGGGGCCTCCCACATGGAAGGCACACTCCCATGAGCTGGGTGCCTCCCACACTGGGAAGCACACCTGGGGTGGGAGCTGATCCAGGGACCTTCCACACGGGAAGCTTGCCCCAGTGAGAGCTGAACTGGGGGCACACCCCAGTTCAGCATATGGGTCCACACAGGCCAGGGCCAGGATTCAATCCTCAAACCCTGGGGCTGCAAGACAAGTTAGTGCTCAACCCACTGAGCAATCCCAGCTTCCCCTATTTGCCTTTTTCACACTCATTTTCTCACAAGTCTACGAGTTTTCCAGAGGCCACACAATATATGAGGTATGACAATTAAGTTCAAGAACTTGCCACCATGTGCTTATGTTGTCAGCACTGTACAAAAAACTCAGTAAGTTCCATAATCTTGGTATATCAGTGTCTCACAGCTGTGTTCATGTCAATGTGTATTGGTATCCTGCTGAGTGGCGTTCATTATTGTTGTGTCATCGCGAGAATGTTGGAGCTTGAATTAGAAGCATCTGTTCCTAAGCGGTGGTACACATACCCCTGGGGGCATGTACTGGGCTGCTCAGGGGTATGCAAAAAAATAATCAGTATATTTAACTGTGCTATAAATATAAAATTAAATCTGTGGTTTGTACTTTTAGTGTAGTAATTTTTCTTTCCTAACTTACTACCTCGATTCCACTAGTTTACATTAAGCTAGGCACTGAACAAAAGTTTCAGTATTTAAAAACAGCTGTTTTAAACACTAGGGGTACAATTTATAGAAATGGGTTCAAAAGGGGTATACAAGTGGAGAAAGCCTGGGGACTATTGAATTAGAGCAACCAACAAACATTCAATTCCTTGTTAAACTTGGCAAGAGTGGAAGTGAAATCAGGGACATGTTAGTCCAACTTTATGGGGATAATGCCATGAAGAAAACAGCAGCATACAAATGGATTAAATGTTTTTCTGAAAGGAGAGAAACCATCACTGAAGAAGAGGTCAGGGCAGCCAGTAACAAGCTGAACTGATGAAAATATCGCAGAAATTCATTGAATTGTGCATCAAAACCCTTGGCTGACTGTGAGCATCATATCAGATCAAATAAACATCCATAGAGAAAAAGGAAAATCTGAACTGAAAATCTTGGCATGAGAAAGGTGTATGCAAAAATGGTCCCAATTGGGGAAGCCAGGATGGCTCAGTGGGTTAGGCGCTGGCTTTGCAGCCCTGAGGACCTAGGATTAAATCCCTGCCTCAGCCCTTGTGGACCCATGTGCTGAACTGGGGTGTGCTTCCCATGCAGGAAGCCCCCAGATCAGTTCATGCCAGGGTGATCTTCCCAGGTGGGAGGCTTCCAGTTCAGCTCCTGACCCAGGTGTGCTTCCCATGTAGGAGACCCCCAGCTCTCAAGGAGCATGCATCCCATGTGGGAGGCCCTCGACCCAGTTCCCATCCTACGTGGCCCCCAACCCACCTGTACAGAACAAAACTATGTCAAAAACTGATGACGTTCAACTATGGAGACTGCTCTGGGCTCTCCAGCTTCTGTCTGTCTCTGTCAAAAACAATAAAATAAATCTTAAAAAAAAACAAACAGGGGGGTGCCAGGATGTCTCAGTGGGTTAAGCACTCACTTTGCAGCGCTGGGGACCGAGGATCAAATCCCGGCCCCGGCCCGTGCGGAACCATATGCTGAATTGGGGAGCTCCCCCAGTTCAGTTCTCTCTCTGTCCCTGTCTCTGTATCTCTCTCTCTCTCTCAAAAAATTAATAAAATAAATAAATAAAACTTAAAAAAAAAAAAGTTAGACAAAAATGACCTGAACTTTTCACCAATAGCTCATGGTTGTTGCATCACAACAATGCACCACCTCACAGGGCACTGTCTGTGAGGGAGTTTTTAGCCAGTCAACAAATAACTACTGGAACACGCTCACAACTCACCTGATCTGGCCCCCAGTGACTTTTTTCCTTACCCAAAGATAAATGAAATATTGAATGAAGACATTTTGATGACACTCGTGACATCAAGGGTAAGACGACAGTTCCGATGGCCATTCCAGAAACAAAATCCAAAATTGTTTTGAAGGGTAGAGTAGGTGCTGGTGTTAGTGCATAGCTTCCTAAGGGGAGTACTTCGAAGGTGACCGTAGTGATATTCAGCAATGAGATATGTAGCACTTTATTAGGATGTGTTCGTGAACGTAATTGTCAGGCCTCATACTCGTATGATATCACAAGATCTTGAATGTAGAAGCAGATAGAAAAACCAAGTCCTCTTTGATTAAGTCAAGCAATAAAGAGATTTGCAGAAATATAAAACAAAGCTAATCTAAAAAAAAATTGTTTTGGAAAACAGTTCTTTTTTCATTGAAAAATGTTATCTATGTTAACATGTGCCACTCCCTAAATGACAGTTTATATTCCTCCCTCCATCCTGCTAGGCTGCTGGTTTTTCATTGGTAAGATGGAGCTGAGGAGAGAAAAATAGGGAAAGCATATATTAAAATTCTGGGGATGCCGGGATAGCTCAACAGGTTGAGTGCTTGCCTTGCTGCTGCAAAATCCAGGGATTGAGTCCCGGTCCCAACCCGTGCAGACCCATATGCTGAACTGGGAGGCATGCTTCCCATGTGGGACAGCTCCAGTTCAGTTCCTGCTCTGTGGAGCCCGGTGTCTGCCTGTGTGGAATGAAACTATGTTGAAACTAATGATGCACAGCTATGGAGACTGCTCTGGACCCTCCCCCTTCTGTTTCTCTCTCTGTCACAATTTTTTTTTTAATTCCACAAAGCTTGTTCTCATTAAGATTCAGCCATTTTTCTTGAATCCTTGATTCCTTGGATTATTGGCAAGCATTTGACTAATTTTTAAAGTTTTCAAAAAGTTGATTTGGGCCCTACCTTTTCTTTTTCTTTTATTTTCTCTTTTTGCCAGTGTTCTCATTGTTTTTATGAAGGAATGGATTTTTAGAGTTCCCTCCTCTGGCATTCAGAAAGTACACTCCATTCATATCCCAGTGGAGTCTCAAAAAAAAAAAACCACAAAAAAAAACCTCTCCTTCAGCACTTTAAAGATGTTGCCTTGCTATCTTCTTTATTTACATTGTTTCTCATAAGATTTTCTTTGTATCATTGGAGCAATTTTATTACAATGTGCCTTTCTGTAGTGCTTTTCATGTTTCCTGTGCTGGAGTTTGTTGAACTTCTTGGATCTGTGGGTTTATATTTTCTATTAATTTTGGAAAGTTTATTTCTTCACATGTTTTCTGTTGCCCCTCCTTTTCTTTGGGGATTATATTTCCCTGTATATTAGATGTCTTGGTATTGCCCCATAGCTCATTTAGGCTTTTTAAATTTTTTTTTGGACTCTTTTGTCCTGTTTCATTTTGTTAGTTTCTATTGCTTTGACTTTAAGTTGCTAATGTTTTTCTTCTGCAATGCCTAGTCATTAATCCCATCTAGTGTATTTTTCATCAGACACTGTATTTCTTATCTTTAGAAATTCAATTTGGGTATTTTTATATTATCCATATCTGCTTAACTTTTTAAACATATGGAATACTGTTTTAATAACATTTTTAACATCATTCCCTCCTAATTATGACATCTGTGTCCATTCTGGGTCAGTTTCCATCGATTATTATGGGTTGTGTGTTCCTACTCAAAAAAAAAAAAAAATACCTGTGGGAGTGGGCACCAGATATATGGTGATGGAAGGGGAGCTGATTCTGGGTGGTGAGCACATAATGCGATACATAGGTGATGTGATGTGGACTTGTACATCCAGAAACTATCTAATTGTTACCAATCAATGTCACCCCAATAAATTTAACAATAAAAAAAAATCATTTAATTTTCAGCGATGCATTGATTCCAAGTAGGCAGAGATAAAAATCAGAACTGGTATAGTTACAAGAGAAAATGTAAAATAAAAGGCCTTTCTGAGCTAATGAGGAAAGAAGAGGTGGCATAAAAAAAAAATACCTTTAAACTATAATTCACACACCACACAGTTCACCATTTAGTGTGCAATTAAATGGTTTTTAGTATACTTATAGATTATGCAACCATCACTACAATCAGTTTTATTTTTTTAATTTTTTAAAGATTTATTTTATTGTTTGAGACAGAGAGAGAAGGGGGCTGGGCCCAGAGCAGTCTCCATAGTTGTACATCATCAGTTGTGATATGATTTCATTCCACACAGGTGGGCAAGGGGCTGCACAGGGTGGGGACTGAACTGTGGGCCTCCCATATGGGAGGCAGGAACCTTTGCCACTGTGCCATCCTAGCTGTTACCAATTGTGGCACAATTCAGCATATGGGTTTGCACAGGTTGGGGCTGGGAATTGAACCCCAGACCTTGCAATTGTGAGGCAAGTGCTCAACCGCTGAATTATCCCAGGTCCCCACAATCCATTTTAGGATATTTTCATCACCTCCAAAAAGAACCTCATACCCCTTATCAAATCATTGCCCTTTTCTCCCCACTCACCTCCCCACACCCCAGCCCCAGGCAACCATTAATCTATTTTGTGTCTATGGATTTGCATGTTCTGGAGGTCTCATATAAATGGAATCACACAATATGCCAGTGGTCCTTTATGAACAGCTTCTTTCATTTAGCACACTCTTTTCAAGATTCTTCCATGTTTGTAGTATGCACCTCTTGCTTCTTTTTATGCCTGATCATCTTTGTTTGGATAAGAGACATGGTAAACGTTACCTTGTTAGGTGCTGTATTATTATTATGTATTATTATTCCAATAAATCTTCCTGACCTTCGTACTTCAATAGTTAAGTTACTTGGGAAGTTTGATCTTTCGGGATCTTACTTTTATGATTTAAGTGGGTCTGGAGCAGTACTTAAGTCTAGGGCTAATTATTCCCATTGCCATACCATAGAAACTCTCAAAGGGGTATGCTGGGGCAATTGTAGGACTCATCTGTTTTCCCATTTCTCAGGAATTACTGTCCTTCATTGCCTGATGTTTATGTCTTGAAAACCATTGTTTCCTGTATTCTGCTTTTTTGGGGGGAGGGGTTGTTTTGAGAGAGCAACTTTGGTCATTAAAGTGCATGACTAAGGGGTTGTATTTATGACATCTTTTGACAGTGGTACCTACCAACAGAATTTGCCAATGAAAACAAAGAATAATCAAGCATGATATATCTGCTCTTTGATTTGAGCGACAAACTGGGTGTTGTGGTGCCATTGGTTGAGATGAGAGAGGCATGAGGTGTTTAAGCTAGGGAAATCCAAGAGATCTGTTTGAATGGGTTAAGTTTGAGATGGCTTATGAGACAGCCACATGAACATGTCAAACAGGCCATAGCATATATGAGTCTGGTGTGCAGGAGAGGTCTAGGATTGTGGATCTTCCAATATTTGCAATAATTATGAGATCATACTCAAGGATACTCCAATATTTGGAAATTGAATGAAGGTGGAGGAGTAGTCAGAGATGTAGGGGAAAACCAAGAGAGCTGAAAGCGAGAAACTGTAGAATGTGTTGGTTGTAGAGGGTAGAGAAATAACTGCTGCTTTGGCAAAATTATTATTCATCAGTGATCTGGTTAAAGAGCAGCCTCAGAGACAGGTGTGAGAGAAGCCAAACTGAATTAAGTTAAAAATGATCTTGGACAGGAGGAAAGTAGAGTCTGAAGAATGCCCAAGGAGCATAGCAATGGAATCACTCCATGAATGTTGACAACACAGCACAGGAAACAGCCTACACAGATGGCCATCAGTAGGGAAACCGATGAACACTGCTACATTTATTCCACGGAATATCATGAATCAGTTAAGAAGGATGAATTAAAACAGATGTTCACATATGTTAATAATTTTTAAACAATATTTGCAAAAGAGTAAAGGATGGGTGGATCCTATCAATATCAATATCCTGAATGTAATGTTTTGCTATAGTTTTACATGTTACCTTTGAGGGAAACCGTTTAAGTGCACGGAGTTTCTCTGTATCATTTCTCAAAACTACATGTGAATTCACAATGATCTCAATATTTTAAAATTTAAAAAGTATTCCCATTATGCACATAATGGGGGTCTTCCTCCACCCACCCACAGTAAACAGTTATACCTCTTGCCATCAAACCATTTTCATTTTTTAAATAAAAGGAAGAGCTGAGTGGGAGAATCCTATCCCTGGCAAAGGTAGGGTTAGTCTCCGCTTTCATGGTCTCTAGGTCCGCCCGCCCCACCCAGACTCCTACCCCCGCCTCTGCCTGGATGGTTCCCAGTTGCCTCTCTAGGAATCTGGGAGGACTATGTATTGGTAACAGCCGACACTCTAGCCCACCTCGGAGGTCCACGTCTCGTTAGTCCGGAAGGTTAACGCCTCTAGCTCTTGGAACTGGACCCAGGTGGGAAACCCTCATCCCTTTCCGGCTTGGTGAGAGGAACGCGTTCTCGCCCGCCCCTCCTTGGTTCCATTAGACACTCATGGCCTTGCCAAGCCTTCTCCATTCCAGGCGCCCTCCTAGGAGGATACCGCTTTCACTCGCGTTGCCCACAAGGCCCAAAACCTGAAAAAGGAGGGCTACAGCCTCGTCTTCCGGGTAGGATTAGTCATGTCCGGGGACAAGCTCCCGCCCCCGGAAGTGAGACCTGATGTAAACACCGGAGCCGGGTGTCAAGAGCCGGGTGTCAAGGCCCGGGAGGTCAGAAAGCCGGGCCGCGGGCGGCACCGAGAACCGGCCTGAGATCAGGGACGCACAGAGGCCAGGTCAGTACTGGTGGCTGGTCAGGTTTCGGGGATAGGCTGGGGAGCCTTTGAGAAGGGGTCTTGGTGAATGGGTGGTATATATATAGGACAGGGATCTTGAGTGGGTGCTGGTGTTGGCAGGAGTATGGGTGCTGTCTTGAACCTGAAAAAATACCGTGGAGGGGGGGGAGGGTGACTTTGTACGAGATATCCCGGGGCAGTGTTCTTGGGTGGTGTGGGTCTTTAGGATGGCAGTCTAAAAAAATGAATCTTGGAAGGTGGGGCTGTCCAAGTCTTTGGGGGAATGAGGCAGTCTGGTGGAGGTGGTACTAGGGAGAATGTAGGGGTTTGGGGGTCTTGGAAGATGGGGAGGAGTATACCTTGACAAAGGTCTTGGGGACATTGGGGTTTGAAAGGAGTATGGGGGCTCTAGGACAAGAATCTTAAAGAGAGCCAGGGCAGGAGTTGCGGGAGGGGTGGGGGGTGGGGATGAGTTATTCCAAGAAGGGATTTGGGGAGGTGTGTGTCCTGGGCAAAGGTTTTAAGGAGGTAGGGGTACCCTGGGGCAGGATCTTGGGGAGAGGATATGGGTCTGGAGGAGGAATCTTTTGACATAAGAAACACCCAAACCTGTTGAGCTTTTATGAGTTTATTTGAGCCAAAACCGCCAACAGTTTCCAGGAAGCAAGGTCGCAAATGCTTCAGAGAATGTTTTCAGTTTCATTTTTGCATTTGAGATTAAGTAGAGAATTTAAGGAAGATTACATGAAGGTGGGAGAAAGCAAGGTGCAAACAGGATTACAGGATAATTAAGATTATATGCCTCACAGTTTAGGAGGAGTCTGAAAGGGGGCATTCCAAAGGTGTGTTAACTTAGATTCACAGAAACAAAGGTCAGGGCTTACTTAAGGCAAAGATAAACCTTTTACTAAAGAAGTTATGCCTGTGGCATGACTACTACCCTCCTTGACTTGCCCAGTTAGGAATTTATGATCACATCACCCTGTGAGGTTACTTATGTAGAAACCCTTTTTCATTGACAAATCCTAGGGAGACAGGACTCCTGGGGGTAGGTCCAATCCAGCCCATCTTGGAGTCAGTCACAGCAGAGCACATGGAAGGGGTTATCCCAGGGATGGAGCATTTGGAGTGATAGGGGATTCTGAGATAGGGTCTTCAGGGCAGAACGGGATCTGGGGAAACATCCAAGCTGGCCCTGGTTGGGCAGAAGTTAGCATGACATGAGAAAGGGTCATCCCAAGGCCTGGGATCATGAAGGGGTTTGGGGAAGCCTGTGAGGAGGGAAGGTGTGAGAGTACTCTGGGGTGATGGAATACATTGAGGGGGGTCAGAAGGGCGTGAGGAGGGGTGTTCTTGTGGGTGGGGACCAACCATACGTGGTCTTGGGGCCAGGTCAGGGAGTTGTAGGAAGGGGTGGATGTCCTAGCCCAGGGGTGGCGAACCTTTTGGCGAATGAGTGCCAGAGTTTATGAAATAAGAGTATACTCGCTCGACTCGTGTGCCAACCCATCGAGTGAGATAGAGGTATCGATTATTTTTATGTCTATAAGAGGCATAGGATGTTTTTATAACAAAAAAATAATTCCGCGTGCCGAAATAATTGCTCCGCGTGCCGCTTTGGGCACGCGTGCCATAGGTTCGCCACCCC
>PVKE010031711.1:0-18880 GCA_004027555.1 Craseonycteris thonglongyai
AAGAAAAGCAATTTAATTTAAAACAAAGAAAAGGTACTTACATTTTAAACAGAAGAAAAATTGAAACTCAACGTGGTCACCGAGGATAAATAATATTGATTGATAATAATACTGTTAATACAAAAGAAAAGAAGCTACCGTATGACACTACCAAATATTCAAGCTCACTGACTGTGTTTTTCGATGAGTCGAGTCGTAACTGTTGCGTTCACGCGTTGTGTCCAGTGACAAGTGTAACACATAAGTCAAAATGTATTGTCTGGGTGGGCGAAGATCACAGTGTCAGGCTGTCAGAATTCTAGGAATTTATGACCTTGGCAAATTCCCAGAATGCATTAAACTATTGCTAAAAAATTTTGTCTTCTACAATCGCTTCAAAGTCCATGGTACACGGAATTCCACCCCAGACATTGCGAGCGATCGATGATCAACCAAAATTGGCCTCGCGAATTCCACCCGACATTGCGAGCGATCGATGATCGACCAAAATTGGCCTCGCGATCGACCGGTCGACCGCGATTGACTTGTTGGCCACCCCTGTGCTAGGGTCTAGGTAAAGAGCTAGGGGTCCTGTTTTCCTCTTGAATTTGGGGTTGTAGTTCTTTCCATAGGTTAGGAAAATTCTCATGCACTATTTGTTTGAGTAGACTCTTAGAAGATTTTATCTTGCTTCCTTTTGGTACCCTTATTATTCTAGTATTGTTCTTTCTGATGGAATCAGAGTTCTTGTAGGGCTCTTTCATTTCTTTTTACTCTCATATCCCTTTCTTCTTCCATCTGTGAAATTTCCATGTTTCTATCTTCGATGTCACTAATTCTTTCTTCCAGCTGGTCAGCCCTGTTTCCTATGCTGGTTAATTCTTTTCTCAAATCTTCCATTATGCCTTTCATTTTGAGGAGTTCCTTTTGGTTCTGCTCTAACTTCTCAAATTTGTTGGTATTCATTTTGATCAGAAATTTTCTTATTGTGATCATTTAACACTGTCTAGGTACTTTGTCAGCATTTACTGAGCTCTCTGAGTATCTTTAGTATTGCAGCCCTGATTTCTGTTTCACTTAGATTATTTGCTTCCAAATCTGTAAGTTCCTTTTCTAAAGATTTTCCATATTGTTTTGAAGTGGCTTTTCAATTCTGAGGTGTTCATTGTGTTTCGTGTGGTTTTGTTTCTTTGTTTTGTTTTGTGCCTTAGGCATGAATGTTTTCCCTCTGGGGGCTTTCCTAGAAGATGGGCTTCTCTCTTTTTTTTTGGTCCCAACTTTCTTAGTCTCTATGTTCCTCCTCTTTGGGACAGTGTGGTGGGCTGTGGTCTGAGTGCAGCCTGGTATGTCTGTGCTGTGTAGCAGGTTGCAGCAAGGGCTCATTTGAGGGTGAGTGAGTTTTGGGAGAAGGTTGAGGGAAGCAGTTAGTTTCTTTGTTCTGTGATTGCACTACAGGTTACCAGCTTAGCTGACAGAAGGCAGAGCAGTTGGAGTGTGGCTGGAAGTGGGAGTGTGGTTAGAAGCTGAAGCAGGAGTGAGACACAATAGCAAATTCCTCTGTTAGCAGGGGGACTGGTGGGTCAGTGTGTGTGCTCTTGACCCTTTCTCCATGGCATGTTCTGTTTTCCATGATCTGGGTTTATAATCAGTCATACCCAGAGAGAGTTTTTGTTTGGGTCTGTGTTTCTAGGCTTCATGGTGCTGGCACAGCTGGTATAGAGCTGAGTGGGGGGGGCTGGTGTGTGGTTCAGCCTCATGCTTTCCTCCCCAGCACTCTTCTGAAGGGCACTCTGCCTTCCTGGCTGTGCTCCTAGCCTCACTGTCACCCAGAGACCATTCACTTTTTTGAGTCCGTGCTTCTGGGCTTCAGGAGCTGACCCTGCTGGCTAGGTTTCAGATGTACATGCACAACCAAGAAAAGGACCCAGAACCTGCCATGGGCAGGGAGGCTGGCACACCAGGTCCCAGGTGCGTGGCTTGGACTTTCTCCACCCTCTGCTCTGCTCAGACTGGGCTTTCACTTTAAGAGCCAGTGGCTTAGAAAGCAGCTCCCTTAAGAGCCAACTCATATTCAGCTCAGCTCTGCCGCTTCTGTAAACCAGTGACTTGGTGCACCAAGCTGTGGGTGGTAGGCTGCTGCCCTGCTCTCTCACCACCAGAAGTTCAGCCACCCTTGTTCCACGGTCCCTATTCCACCTCAAGCATGGTGATCTGAGTAGGGTACAATGGGCTGCCAGTTGAATTTAGATGTTAAATTGTCCACAGTCTCATGGGGCTTCCACTAACCTTGGGTCTCAGCTTCCAGCCCACCCAGGATCTAGCTCCATTTTGACTGTAGTCCCCCAATCCCTTTTTTTTTTCTACCAGCCCTGGGTCATGTCCTGCATCCCCACTCCTGTACTGCTCCTTCCCCTTCCCTCTCCTGCTCGCCCCCTTTTCCTCTAACCTTCAGGTGTTGTTCTGCATTGTGTGCTTCTCTCAGTTGAGGGTGTTTCACAGGGCTTTCCCCTGTTGATTCCCCTTTGTTCAAAAGTCCCTTCCTAGGTAGGTATTGGGGTTCTCCTCTCATACCACCATATTTGTTCTCCTCACATGTTGAGGTTCTGACCCCCATTTCCTCAGAATAGGTCTGCATTTGGAGGCAGGGCCTTTAAATTGGTGATTAAGATAAGATGAGGTCACTGGGGAGGAGGAGGCCAGATTCAATATGATTGGTGCTCTCATAAGAGGAGGACACAGACACACAGAGGGATGGCCATGTGAGGACATAGGGAGAAGATGGCTCTCTGCACACCAAGGAGAGAAACCTCAGGAGGTACCAGTCCCGTGGACAGCTGGAGCTCGAATTCCTCTGGGACTATTTAAGCTGCCCTGTCTGCGGTGCTTTGTGATGGTGGCCTGAGCCTTACTGGCAAGGATGACAAGTCAATGTCCAACAAGTGACTTTCCCGGCATACAACAAGCTAGATTTTCAATGTCAGCTAAAAAGGGGGCAGGGGTGGGGGGCTTTGGTTGACAAAGATGGACAAAATGAAATTACTGATTTGGCACTAGACAGCTGTCTGTCTCCTCACCAAGGGCACCTCTGTCCTGACAAGGCGCCCAAAGGGGGACATAACCCCTGGCCTCAGATTGGAGTATAAGACAGAGGCGTTACGAGGGAACACCTGTCATTGGCTTTCGTCACCCTTCCTGCTCATCAAGGTGGATGGGTTTCCCCTGGCCATTTAATTGTTCTTAGGGCTGAACCACAGGGAAGGTTGGATGGGTGACAGACAGGCATCATTCACAACCCTCATGGCCTGGCCTCAGTGAGAAATCACACCATTAATAAATGTTCCCCTATATTTTACAGCAAAACAAGCTGCCTTTCAATGTCACCAAGAATTGCCTTTTAGAATCTTTTTTGACTTTGTACAGTTTGTCTTATGAGCTTAAATTTATTTTGATATTTTAGGAGCAATCTAATGTCTTGATAAGCTCAAAGAGGGGTAAGAAGGATCTAGGGAAATAACTCACCACATGACATTTCACAGGTGCAACTGGAGAAAGTGCTGTCTGTTAGCTCAAAGTAGGCTGACCAGATGTACCTTAAATGAGACAGAAAACAATGGTACTGTCTCATTTTATACAGTATGTATGGTCAGCCTAGTCACTGGGCTAAATTCAAGAAGTCAGTAGGCTGACCATTGTACTGTTTGAAACAGGACAGTACCATTGTTTTCTGTTCTATTTAAAACAGTACATCTGGAAACAAAAACTCAGGGACACAGTCAATAGTTTAGTGGTTACCTGAGGGTAAGGGGGAGCTGGGTAAGAGAGCTGGGGGGTTATGGAGAGGGAATCAAATATATGGTGATGGAGAGTAAGCTGATTCTGGGTGGTGAGCACATAATGTGATTTATAGACAATGTAATGTAGAATTGTACACTTGGAAACAATGTAAATCATATCAATCAATGTCACCCCAATAAATTTAATAATAAAAATAAATAAATAAAGCAGTGCATCTGGTCAAGCTAGCAGAAAGTCACGTTTAAGGAAACAGAAACAACATCTCAGCTCTTCTATACGTTTAGTTGTAATTTTAAATAAGGCCAACTGGTCAATATGAGAGAGAAGTGGGCCAGTGTGTTCTTAGTGTCCCTGAAAATAGTGTAAAAAACTGGAGTTTGGAAATGATTCTGTGTGTTTACATATGTGCACACTCGCAGGATTTATGGGAATGCACAAGGTTGCATGATTTAACAGCCAGCTAGAGGGTCCTCAGCTCTGTGAGCATAAAACCAACCAACAAGCAGAACCCACAGCAGCTGTGCTTATAGCACCTGCAGCTCTGCTCACTATTTCCAGTCACTGATACATAATGCTCTCTTTTTTTTCATCAACTGTTATACTCTCCTTCACTTGGCTGCTGATTTTTTCATGCACCAGTCCTACTCTCTTACCCACAGAACAGTTAGAGTTTGCTTTGATACCTACTAGGTCTCATATTAATGATCTTATTGTTTGTCATCATGGCTTCCTACTACTATAATACTAGTTTCCAACTGAACATTACTATCTACTTGTCTAGCTCCAGTAAAACCCTTGTGGGCATTTTTATTAGGGTTGCATTAAGTGTCTAAATGCTTAAGTTAACTTAAAGGAGACTGTCATCTTTACGACGCTGAGTCATCCTGTCAAAGAACAAAGGATGTCTTTTATGAGATTTTAATACAGCTACCCCTTATCACTTCTTAGCATAGCTTGGTATCCTACCACCTCTGCAAAATAAGATGGGTCCTTTAAATCTTCAATCAGGTGATTCACCAACTCATGTGCCTTTGGCATGGAGACAGAGTTCTAGCTACAGTTCCACAGTGCTGAGCAAATTCTCTAGTGAGCACTGGTCTCCTAGATGGGGTTTTCATCTCCTGCCTTGAATCTCTCCTAAAAGAAGCAGAGTAATAAACACACAATCTTAGACTAAAAGTACCCCAGCTGAAAGCCACCTTTGCCAGCGGAGTCTCTGGTCACTAGCAGCTCTCAAAAGAAGGGACTAGAAATCAATATGGTTTTTCTTCAGGGTTTACGTACACTTTTCTACAACCAGCAGGTTCCTCATTAATTTAGTGTCATTGTGATTTCCCCCATGGCGTTAAGGAGCATTCATAAATGCTAGGCAGCTCAGGCTTCTGCCGGTGACCACAATACAAAAGTGAAGCTTGACTCTCTTCAGGGTTTCTTGCTCCAGACACCCACTAGAGAGAGTGTGTTGTCCTAAAAGATAGAGACACACATTCCATCGGGTTATTTAAATATGATTTTCTGTCTAGCAATATATACATATTCCTTCTTTAACTTGAGGACCAAATGTATCAGTCACTTAAAAAGAAGGCTCTTATTATTCACTGAGTGAATACCCCGCTCAGCTGAGCTTGAATGTAGCTTTTTGGGGTTCTTTCCCTTCCCTTTCATGCACGAAGAAAAAAGGGAATCTAATAGGATGTCCAAGAGAAGGTGGGCTTATTATACTCTCCTTTAAGGCTTTAAAGGCTATGTCATCCTGTTCTTCCCATGAACTTAGGTCAGGACTGACATTCTTTAATAAGACATATAGAAGTTTGCCTTAAGAGAGATTTGGGATCCAATTGTGGCAAAAGCCAACTAACCCAAGGAAACCTCACAATTTGGTGCTTAGTGTTGGTTCTTGGGAAACTTAGGGCACTAAGAAGCCTATGTGGGTGCAGTGTAGTGTAGTGCTTGTTTTGATATCAGATGTCTCAAATACCAAACCTAAGTTTAGAAAAATTGTACTATTTTGTTAGGGCTCTTACGAGGTCTGACAATTAAGTTCGTGAACTTGTCACCATGCACTTACATTGGCAGCATTAAACAAACAACTTGGTAAGGTTTCATAACCTTGGTATATTAGTGTCTCACAGCTGTGTCATGTTGATGTGTGGCAGTGTCTTGCCAACTGGCATTCATTATTGTTGTTGTGTGTTGTGCTCCATTGCAAGAATGTTGGAGCTTGAATTAGAGCAATGAACAAACATTATATTTCTTACTAAACTCATCAAGAGTAGAAGTGAAATCAGGGATATGTTAGTCCAAGTTTATGCCATGAAGAAAACGGCAGTGTATGAATGGATTAAATGTTTTTTCTGAGGGGAGAGAAAGCGTCACTGATAAAGGGAGGTCCTGTTGGCCAGTAATGAGCAGAACTGATGAAAATATTGCAAAAATTCACCGAATTGTTTATCAAAATTCTCAGCTCACTGTGAGAACATTAGACAGCGTAAACATTGACAGAGAAACAGTTAGGAAAATCTTAAAGAAAACTTTGGCATGTGAAAGGTTTGTGCAATAATGGTCCCAAAGGAGCTCATGATGAATAAAAGTGAAGGGGAGTTGAAGTTTGCCAAGAACTTCTGAAGAGGCAAGACAAATGTTTTGTGTCATGTTATCACTGGTGACAAATCATGGGTGCACCAATACCACCTTGGAACAAAGTGTCAAAGTACACAATGAAAGTGAGCCAATTCTCCACAACCAAAACAGTTCCGTCAGTTCAAATCAAAAGTCAAAACAATGTTGCTAACTTTTTTTTTATATCAGAGAGATTATTCATTATAAATTTGTATCAAATGGGCAAACAGTCAACCAAGTTGACTATTTGCAAGTGCTGAAAAGGCTGCATGTACAGGTTAGATGAAAATGACCTGAACTTTTCACCAACAACTCATGGCTCTTGCATCATGACAATGTACCAGCTCACACAGCACTGTCTGTGAGGAAGTTTTTAGCTGATAAACAAATAACTATATTGGAATATCTTCCCTACTCACATGATTTGGCTCCCAATGACTTTTTTCTTTACCCATAGATAAAGAAAATATCAAAAGGTAGATATGTTGATGACATTCAAGGCATCAAGGGTAATATGATGATGACTCTGGCCATTTCAGACAAAGTTTCAAAACTGTTTTAAAGGATGGACTATTGGGGAAGCCGGGATGGCTCAGTGGGTTAGGCGCTCACTTTGCAGCCCCAGGGACCGAGGATCGAATCCCGGCCCCGGCCCGTGTGGACCCATATGCTGAACTGGGGAGTGCCCCCAGTTCGGTTCTCACCGGGGTGAGACCCCGGCCCAGTTCCTGCCCTGTGCAGCCCCGCGCCCACCTGTGGAATGAAACTATGTGGAAAAACCAATGATGTGCAACTATGGAGACTGTTCTGGGCCCTCCCCTGGGCCCTCTCTCTGACACTGTCTCTATCTCTCTCTCTCTCTCTCTCTCTCTCTGTCAAAAACAATAAAAATAAATCTTTAAATGATGGACTAGGCACTGGCATTGATGCATAGCTTCCCAAGGGGAGTATTACAAAGGTAACCATAGTGCTATTCAGCAACAAAGTATGTAGCACTTTTTCTAGGATGAGTATGTGAGCTTAATTGTGAGACCTTGTATACCATGATCATGGATAGAAAGAATGAATATGGTTAAAATGTCCTTACACCCCAGAGCAATTTATAGATTCAATGCAACCCCTATTAAATTATCAATGGCATTTTTCAAAGAACTGGAACAAGTAATCTAAAAAATTTATATGGAACAAAAGACCCTGAATAGACACAGCAATCTTGAGACAGAAGAACAAAGTTGGAGGTATCACGCTACTTGATGTTAAACAATTCTAAAAGGCCATATTAATCAAAACAGGAAAGTAATGGCAAAAAAACAGAAACATAGATCAATTAAACACAATGAAGAGCCAGAAATAAACACACATCTATATGGTCAATTGATCTATGACAAAGTGGTCAAGAATATACAATGAGGAAAGACAGTCTATTCAATAAATGATATTTGAAAAAATGGACAGATACATAAAAAATATGAAACAGGGCTACCTTCTTATACCATATACAAGAATAAACTCAAAATGAATTAAAGACTCACATGTAAGACCTGAAACTAGAAAATTTCTAGAAGAAACCATAGGCATTTAACTCTCTGACATTGCCCTTAGTAATATTATTTTCTGATCTAGCTCCTCAGGCAACGGCAACAAAGGAAAAAAGAAACACATGGGATTAAATCAAACTACAATGTTTTGCACAGCAAAAGAAACCATCAACAAAATGAAAATACAACCCACTTGATAGGAGAAGATATGTGCCAATGATATATCTAATAAGTGGTTAATATCCAAAATTTATAAAAAACTCATACAACTCAACATCAAAAGCAAACAAACAAACGAACAATTCAACTAGAAAACAGGCAGAGGACTTGAACAGACATTTTCCCAGAGGACATAAACACGCTCAATAGACATTGAAAGATAGTCAATGCCACTAATCATCAGAGAAGTGCAAATTACAATAAAATTACAATGAGATTACCACCTCATACCTGGATGAATGGCTATAATCAATAAATCAACAAACAAGTATTGGTGGAAATGTGGAGAAAATGGAATCCTTGTGCACTGTTGGGACTGCAAACTGGCACAGCCACTACAGAAAATGACTGGAGGTTCCTCGGAAAATGAAAAATAGAAATACTGCATGATCCAGCAATTCTACCACGGGATATTTATCTGAAGAAATCTAAAACACTAATTTCAGTAGATATATTCACACCTATGTTAATTACAGCACTATTTATAATAGCTAATATATGGAAGCAACCACAATACCCATCAATAAACTACTGAATAAAGAAGTGGTACATATATAAAGTGGAATTTCACTCGACCATAGAAAAATAAAATAAAATCTTATCATTTACAACAACATGAATGGACCTAACGGTTATTATGTTAAGTGAAATAAAACAGACTAAGAATGAGAAATATCATATGATCTCTCTTATATGTGGAATGTAAAGGAAAAAAATAGAGCCATAGATACAGAGAACAATCTGATGGTTGCTAGATGAGGGAGGGGTTGTGTGGCTGGGTGAAAACGGTGAAGTGATTAAAAAGTACAAATAAGTAGTTACAAAATAGTCACAGGGATGTAAAGTACAGCATAGGAAATACAGTCAATAATATTGTAGTTACCGGGGAAGCCGGGATGGCTCAGTGCGTTAAGCGCTCACTTTGCAGCCCCGAAGACTGTGGATCGAATCTCGGCCCCAGCCTGTGCGGACCCATATGCTGAACTTTGGTGTGCTTCCCATGTGGGAAGCCCCCAATTCGGTTCTCGCCCTCGGTTCAGCCCCTGGCTCGAGGGGCCGTGCCTCCCATGCGGGAGGCCCCCAGCCCAGTTCCCACTCTGTGCGGCCCCTGCTCACCTGTGTGAAATGAAACCCTGTGGAGAACTGATGATATACAACTATGGAGACTGCTCTGGGCCCTCCCCCTTCTCTCTGTCTCTCTCTGTCTCTGTCAAAACCAATAAAATAAATCTTTAAAAAACAAAAAATTATTGTAATTACAATGTGTAGTGCCAGGTAGGTATTAGACTAATTGTATTATTACTTTGTAAATTATATAAATGTCTAGCCATTATGCTGCACACCTGAGACTAATATAAAATAATATTGAATGTCAACTGTAATTTATAAAATAAAAAAATTTCACCTCAAATCCTGTCATTCTGAAAAGAGTAAGCAAAAATAAATTAAAAAAAAAAATCATCATCCTCACGATCTGATCAAATTCCTCATTCTCACTCTTGATGCATGATCAGGGCAGCCTGCCTTCTGCAAGAATCTTGTCAGTTTTTCCAGAATCCTCCATAACCCTGATATTACCTCTTAGTAATTTTTCAGGCTCCTTGGCTATAAATTCTTGGTTGTCCATGCTATACTGGGAATTGAGCCCAGTTCTATACTGAGGTTTTTCCCCCTCTAATGCAATAGTCCTGAATAAAATCTGCTTATACTACTTACTGTCTAGCTCTGGTTCTCTGTGACACCCACCCCCATTTACAATATCAAATAGGGATGCATGGGTGATGTGATGTGGAGTTGTACATTGGGAAACTGTCTGATTGTTACCAACCAATGTCACCCCATTAAATTTAACAATAAAATATAATAATATTAAAAAAATATATATATATATCAAATAGGGCTAATATTATTAAATAGCAGAGTTATGAAGCCCAAATGGGAAAAGCTATTGCATTGCATTTTAATCATCAAATATTTAATATCTAGATGCTGCACAGCATATAAAAATAGATACACTATTTACTAGTCTCAATAGACATTTGATGTGAATAACTAACCAATAGAACAAACTGATCAATATTTATTACCAATTATTTTATATGGTAAATAATAATCTTTTTAGATTTTTAAAATTATTTTTTTAAGATTTAAATTAGTATATTTGCCTGCTTAACTTTGAAATACTATGGTGATAGAATAATAGAAAGTCAGGAAATAAGAGTTTTTCTCCATCAATGACCTCATGGATTCCAAAATGGTTAAACCTCATAAATGGTAAGTAAGGAGTAGACAAAAGACAAGATGGAGAGATTTACAGAAGCAAGAAAGCTAACCTAAGCTTTGTAGAAAACACCACAGGACCACCAATAAAACCAAAGAACATTTTCCAGGGTTCAGCTCTGCCTCAAGGTCAGCACAGTCTGACAGCATGAGTGAGAAGTCCGAAGAAGTCGATGGCTATAAGTACAAACACATTTGTTGGCTCTAAACTTGATGCCTCCTCCTTGGTGTCAAGTCTCACTTCCAGGCAACTTTTTCACTGCTTTCCCTAAATTAGAAACCTGACCATGCGGCTCCCCTATTAAACAACACCCATCTGTGTCTCTACATTGCCTAATAAATCTCATCAGCTCCTTCACTTGGCTTATCAGTCCCCCTACCATGATCAGATTTGCCTCTCTGGGACTCCCTCCTCCAGGAATTGTTTCTATGGCAATCACCAGGCTGATTCTCACTTCCTTTTCTTTGCTTATGCCAGTCCTCTGCCAGGACAGCCTTACTCTGACCTTCACACAGCTAATGTGTTCATCATCAGAATCTAGTTTAAAAGTCTTCCCTGAGCCCTTCTTTTTCAGATGGCCAGGGGCATACATCTCTTACTGGACCTACCTACTACATTATAACGACCAGTTCATATGAATGGGTCCTTTATGACACAGTGAGCTATTGAGGACAGTAGATATGTTTCATTCGTTTTTAGAATCCCTAGTGCCTAGTACAGTCACCCCGTGAAAATTTGTGAGGAAAAATTAAATTTCTTAAAGCAGTGAAGAGGGTTCAAAAGCATTATTTTGGAGTAGTTCAGTGCACAAGTGGGATTTAAAGACTGGTTCCGCTATTTACTACCTGGGTGATTTCAAACAAGATTTTACCAATAAATATTAATGAAAACCAACCTGGTAATACCCACCAGATAGGACTGCTGGGAGAGTAAATTAAAATGGGTATACTCAAGAGTAAGTTAAATTGGGTATACTTGGTTAAGCTGAGCTTAACCAAGCTGAGTTCTTTCCTCCTCCCTACTACATGTGCCCTTATTCCCAAATATCACTACCAACACAGCTCATGACAATAAGCAAATCCATTTACTGAAGACATGTTTAATTGCATAGATAGATCTATAAAGGTCAACTCTTGATAAAAATCAAACTATGGTTCCATCTTGGAAGTGACCTGTTGTTTTCTTCTCTTTTTTTTACTGGCAGTATTTCTGAATTTCTTCTGCAAGCCACAAGCAGTGCAGAATGCGCTTCTTTTCCACAGCCAGTTCCGTTTCAGAGACCTGACCCAAGAGTTTCTGGACAAATACATTTTGATCTTTCAGAAAAATATTCTTATTGACTCCTACATTTGGCATATTCTCCAGGGACCCAGATTTAAAATGGAAGCTTAAATGTCTGTTTCGTTTTAGACCAGGCCCTTTCTCTTCAATCCATGTCAGCGGACTGCAAAAACAAAAGAACCACAATGTTAGAGATTACACAGGAGCACAAATGGATGCTTGCTGGCACCTAAACCCACCTAGAAACAGGTCCTCATTTTGCACCCATCTTCCCTGCAGCTGCTGCTCCCTGTGGTGGTTCAGGTGGCAACCCAAACTCCACTAGCCTGCCAAAGTTGGGTTGTTGCTTCTAACTTTACTGCCAAACAGTCATTTACTTAAATTTGCCATCAGCAAGGAGAATTGATTCAATGATTTTTGTATGAATACTGATTTGTTATTTAGGAGTTTTTACTTCTAGTTTCATGGATCCCTCTAGGGGAACCCAGATATGGGCTACAGGCAATCCATGAACCACCTGAGATTATGTGCAAACTATTTCCATGTGTATGTGCATTTTTATGGGAAAGAGTTCTTAGAGTTCTTTCACCATGTTCTTAAAGAACTCTATCAGAAAACACCACATTCTTCCTGCTGATTAACAAAGCGCTTGTTTCCATTTCAAATTTGCCCCTCAGGCACTCACAAAAATTTTAAATCCAACAAGGACAGCCACCACTTCTCTAACGTCTCTCCTTTCTCTTGGTTTGTTTTTCGCCTTTATAGAAGATAAGAACTGTGATATCTGCTTAATGAAAAACAGAGAAACCTCCTAAGCAGATTCTGAACTAAAGCAGAAACCTTCACTGAATAATATCAGAGAAAAACTATAAAATCTCCTCTTTTTTTATGTATTCTAAAAACAATACAGCATTTAAGGACTTTTTAAATGAAAACAAAAATCAGTAATTATATTACCTAAATAAAAGTATTTTCAGTTTGAGACAATCCTTTCATATACTGGTGTATATGTATATGGCATGTAAATCATAAAGTATAAATAATTTTTATCATGCTACTTTTACTTGCTTTAAAATATTTTTTTTTTCTGTATATCATGTACAATTGATTATAGAATTTATTTAATACTTTATTGTTGACAAATATTTAAGCTCTTTCTAATTTAAAATTAATATGACTATCCTGTATTCAACATCTTCATGCATAAATACAGTATACACCCCAACCCTCATCTTCTTAGAACAGAGTCCCAGGAATGAGATTATTTGATATTGGCCTCTAGCTACTTCTCTTTGTTTTCTTCTTCCATTTCTTTTCCTATAACAATGAGTCAGAGTCAAGAACAAAGCAATTTTGTTGGATTGTTGTGCTAAGTGGTGGAGTTTTCAGTGTGAACAGAGAAAGTGTCTAATCCTGAGCATGCACGAGGGTCTCTGGCCTTCACTTGGGTCCTGACACCATTCTTCAGATTTCCTCTCTCCTATCCCAATGGGCTATAGTAGGTCAGGCATGGGGTGGACAGTTTAGCCCAGTGTTGCTAAGAAATGAAGGGAAACTACCACTTGTTTGTATGTTTTCTTGCTTGTTTTCTGCCTCTGGAGTGATGGGCCATAATAAGGCTTAAGATCTAGGTGTGGGCTTGCAGGAAAAGAGCCCACCAGGTCACTTAAGATGATTTTGGGTGTTGTAGGAAGCTCAAGGCTGCCTCCAACCTGGGTAAAGGAGCGCCTCCCTTTGGCTAGCCTGGTTTGTCAAGACTTATGCTAAGTGTCGGGTGAATGTTTAAGAGAAAAAAAAGAAAATTATATTAAGGGGGAGCCATTCCAATATCCATTTGTGCAGAGAGTCATCAGGAAAGATGTTTACAGAGTAACTTCCTCATTTTGTGGTCCCACATGGTAAAAACTTTGAAAGTCACTCTGTTTCCAAATCATGGATTTAAGTGATGACATCAGCTGCTGGCACTTTACTGCCACCTAAATGAAGTAGAGCTGAGGATAGGACCTGGCCTAATTGTGTTCGGAGCATGGAAAGCACTCAACTCCATATATTCCTAGCTAAAACATAGGATTGAATTCACAGACAGCTCTTCTGCTTGTCCTCTCTGAAAACCTTCACTTACAAATATTTGCATTCATCAATAAGGGCACAAACTATCTCCAGAAATGCTTCTTACTTCTCAGTTTCTATAGGAAGGTTTCAATCACATCCCCATCCCTACTATCAGCATGTGTCTGCAAGAATGGTGGAGGTGTTAATTTTCTAACAGTTCTCTTCACTACTGAAGGACAGCAGGCATGGGCATGCATGACTTTGGTTCATTCCACTACTACCAATTGGCTTCATCAGGAGTTGAAACTTGTACCTCTTCTATATACTGGCTGTCCACATAAGATTTGGGTTGAGAAAGTATCCTAAAGCTCATTTTTACATAGTTTGAAAACTGCTGGTAACATGAAAAGAACATGGGTTTGGGAATAAGTTGCACTAGGATTTCCTGGATAATTCTGGAATCTGAGGCAAATGATGCCTACCTCACTGAAAGGTGAGGACTATGATAAGGTAAAGACAAATCGTGGTGTTTTTCTCATGGTATTCCTTTCTGTCCTTCCTATATATTTTTTGGGAGAAGGTGTGATAATTTGGGGACAAAGATGGACTGCATAAGTGTGATTAAGTGTGATTCACATACAATCACTTAATTAGTTTCTCCCCCTTGCAAACTTAACTTCTGTGGGCCTGTTTCCTAGCTCATAATAATGCCCATTTCAGATAATTGGTATAAAGATTATATAAGAAAACCCCTGTAAAAGGGCTAGGCCTCTACCTGACATATAGTAAGCACTCAGTAAACAATAGCTAATACTAGCGCTTACACAACAGAGTTTCAAATAATGGTCCCTGTTTTGCTAGCCCTTTTACTGTGACCTTTCAAGATCATGCCTTCCCTCCTCCCCATCCCCTGCTGGGTTCTGCTCCATTCCACTGTTGTTTAAAGGTAGCTATAACTAAAGAAACAACTGGAAGAGGTTCCTAATGTATAGTAACAAGCCCTGGAAACACATCAACTTATAGCTGGAATGAAATCTGGCCTGCAGACTGAGATAGACTTTGCACGAAGAAAGAGAGAAGAGAGGCCCACCACAGATCACAAAGCATTCTTCTCAGGCAAAGTCAGAAGCCAGAGGTGCATTCACAGGACGAGAAGACTTTACTGTCTCATACAGCATACTGTACCACGGGGCACGTAAACCAAGCAGGAACCAATCTGCTTCAAGGAACTGCAGTTCAGCAAATTTCCTGTTGTGGAAGTCATTGAAATGACCAATGTGTAAATATATGCAAACCCATAAATCAAAACTTCACATTCAGGAAGAGAGAAAAAAAGATGGCAGCATGAGAGAAGAACCCCAATATCTACCTGGGAAGGGACTTGTGAACAAAGGGGAATCCACAGGGGAAACCCTGAGAAGTACCCTCAACTGAGAGAACCACACAACACAGAACAACACCCAAAGGTTAGAGGAAAAAGTGGAGAGCGGGAGAGGGAAAGGGAAGAAGCAGTTCAGGGACAGGGACATGGAACGAAGCCAGGGGCTGGCAAAAACAAAGGGAAATTGGGGTACTACGGTCAAAGCGAAGCTAGATCGAGGGCGGTTCGAAGCTGAGACCTAAGGAGCGTGGAATCCCCACAAGAGTGTGGACAATTTAACATCCGAACTCAAGGGGCGGCATACGGTGCCCTAATCAGATCACGAAGCCTGAGGTGGAACAGTGACTGTGGAGCAGGGCAGCTGCACTTCCCGGGCAGGAGGGGAGAGAACAGGGTACCATCCCACAACAGCTCGGCATGCCTGATTTACAGGCGAGACACAACTGAGCTCCTAGAGTTGACTGTGAGGGAGCACTTTTTGAAGACAGGGATCTTGGAGTGAGGGTAGTGGCTCGAGTAGACACGGAAGCAGCACGCTCCGCTGCCTTAGACGTGCTTAGAGTGAATCTGGAGGTCTTTGAGACCCTGCAGAGCCCCCAGCTGACCTGAGGCCTGAGCCTCTGCCAAGCCCCGCCAGTTCACATACATGATTAAGCAAAAGCAAAAGCAGCCGATCAGAGGGGAGAAAGACCGGAGCTCCTGTGCCCCACCCGCACTGAACCACCAGTGCCCCTGCTGACACAGGAATCTTCTATTGAGTCTCAAGCCTGCACTAGCTCCTACTGAAACACCCCAACCCCGGCCCACATACTTACTACCCTGCTATCTAACAGCTAAGACAGCAACCTAAAGAGCAACCCCAGGACACAGACACTGAATGCTTCCCCCAACCTTCTCCCAAAAACTCTTCCTCCCACAACTGAGCCCAAAAGAAAAAATAAAGAGAAGCCCATCTGATAGGCAAACCCGAGAGGGAAAACATACTCATGCCTAAAGCAAAAAAAAACTATATCAAACACAATGCACACCTCAGAATCCAAAGTCCCTCCAGAAGATCAGGGGCATTCTTTAGAAAAGGACCTTGCAACTTGGAATCAAATCTAAGTGAAACAGAATTCAGGGCGGCAATACTCAAGACACTCAGAGAGCTCTGTCAATGCTGGCAAAGTACCCAGACACAGTTAAATGACCTCAACAAAAAACTTTCTGAGCAAAATGAGTACTTTACAAATAAAATTAAGAAGTTAGAGCAGAACCAAAAGTAACTCCTCGAAATGAAAGTCATCATGGGGGAGCTGCAAAAAGAATTGACAAGTATAGGAAACGGGGCTGACCAGTTAGAGGAAAGAATTACTGATATCGAAGATAGAAACATGGAAATGTCACAGAGGGAAGAAGAAAGGGAAAGGAGAATCAAGAGAAATGAAAGAGCCCTACTAGAACTCTCTGACTCCATCAGAAAAAACAATATCAGAATAATAGGGGTACCAGAAGGAAGTGAGATGAAATCTTCTCAGAGTCTACTAAAACAAATGGTGCATGAGAATTTTCCTAACCAATGGAAAGAACTAGTACCCAAAATTCAAGAGGAAAACAGGAGCCCTAGCTACCTAGACCCTAGTAGATCTTCTCCAAGGCACATTGTTCTGAAGATGACAAAAACCAAAGACAAAGAAAGAATCCTCAAAGCTGCCAGGGAAAAACAAAATATAACTTTCAAAGGAAAACCTATCAGGCTGTCACCAGACTTATCAGCAGAAACTCTGCAAGCCAGGAGGGAGTGGAGCCCAATCTTCAAAATATTAAAAGAGAAAAATTTCCAACCAAGAATTAACTATCCAGCAAAATTAACCTTTAGATATGAAGGAGGAATTAATGCCTTTTCAGATATACAGAAGCTGAGGGAATTCTCCAGCTCAAAACTGGCACTCCAAGAAATACTGAAGAAGTCTATTTGGCCCGAATCAAGAAATCAAAATAAATGGAAAAGAGTTGGGACAACAAAAAAATAAAAAGGAATGAAGAAATGGATACAGGGTATCCTCATATATCAATCATCGCCCTGAATATAAATGGACCTAATTCACCAATAAAGAGGCACAGGGTAGCAGACTGGATTAAAAAACAAAATCCAACCATATGCTGCCTACAAGAGACACACCTCAGCCACAGAGACAAACGTAGACTCAGGGTAAAAGGATGGAAAACAATACTCCAGGCAAATGGATGTCAGAGAAAAGCTAAAGTGGCCATACTGATTTCTGATGAAAAAGACATCAGGATAAAAAAAATAATAAGACATAAAGATGGACATTACATCTTGATAAAAGGGACAATACAATAAGAAAACATCACACTCATCAATATATATGCACCCAATCAGGAAGCACCAAAACTTATAAAGCAACCACTAACAGGTCTAAAAGGAGAGTTTGACAAAAATACAATTATAGTAGGGGAGCTAAACACCCCCCTGACAACATTGGACAGATCATCCAAGCAGAAAATAAATAAAGAAATTGTAGCCTTAAATGATACATAGTAAGAAATGGACATAATTGACATTTACAGGTCATTCCATCCTGCAACAAAGGGCTATACATTTTACTCTAGTGCACATGGAACATTTTCAAGGATAGACCATATCCTGGGACTGAAATCCAACCTCACCAAATTTAAGGGCATCCAAATCATACCAAGTGTATTCTCAGACAACAAAGCGTTGAAACTTGAGATCAATTGCAAAAGATCAAGTGCAGAGAGAACCACATATACGTGGAGATTGAACAACATGCTATTAAAAAGTAGCTGGATCAAAGAGGAAATTAAACAAGAGATTAAAACATTTGTAGAAACGAATGGCAATGAAAACACGATGTACCAGAATTTCTGGGACACAGCAAAAACAGTAGTAAGAGGGAAATTTATATCATTACAGGCCTATCTCAAGAAACAAGAAAAACTACAAGTAAACACCCTCACATCTCATCGTATAGAGCTAGAAAAAGAAGAACAGAGGTCCCCCAAAGCCAGCAGAAGAAAAGAATTAATGAAAATTAAAGCAGAACTTAATGAAATTCAGAACAGAAAAACAATATGATAAAATTAACGCCACAAAAAGCTGGTTCTTTGAAAAAATCAATAAAATCGATAAACCACTGGCTAGGCTCACCAAAGGGCAAAGAGAAAAATATCATATTTCCAGAATAATGGATGATAGGGGAGAGATCACAACTGATACTGCAGAAATACAAACAAATATAAGAGATTATTATGAAAGACTGTATGCCAACAAATTTGACAATCTAGAGCAGGGGTGGCGTACCTTTTGGCGATTGAGTGCCAAAGTTTATGAAATAAGAGTATACTCGCTCGACTAGCGTTCCAACCCATCGAGTGAGAAAGAGGTATCGATTATTTTTATGTCTATAAGAGGCATAGGATGTTTTTATAACAAAAACAATAATTCTGCATGCCGAAGTAATTGCTCTGCGTGCCACTTTGGGCACGCATGCCATAAGTTTGCCACCCCCGATCTAGAGGAAATGGACAAATTTCTAGAAACATATAGTTTACCTAAACTGAACCAAGAAGATTTGGATAACCTCAATAGACCAATCAACAGTACAGAACTTGAAACAATTATCCAAAAATTGCCCAAAGGCAAAAGGCCTGGACCAGATGGCTTTACCAATGAATTCTACCAGTCATTCAAAGAAGAACTAATGCCCATCC
>PVKE010031712.1:0-18886 GCA_004027555.1 Craseonycteris thonglongyai
ATATTTGATGTCCCCTCCCTACTCCCTCCCACCCCCACTCTCCCACTCACCTTCCCCTTAACCTTCAGGTAACAACTAAATTATTGACTGTGTCCATAAACTTTTGTTTCTTTGTTACTTTCAGTTATTTTTTAAAATTTATTTTGATTGTTTTTGACAGAGAGAGAGAGAGAGAGAGATACAGAGACAGAGAGAAGGGAGAGGACCCAGAACAGTCTCCATAGTTGCACATCATTGGTTTTTCCACATAGTTTCATTCCACAGGTGGGCGTGGGGCTGCACAGGGCAGGAACTGGGCCGGGGTCTCACCCCGGTGAGATCCAAACTGGGGGCACTCCCCAGTTCAGCATTTGGGTCTGCACGGGCTGGGGTCAGCATTTGATCCTCAGTCCCCGGGGCTGCAAAGTGAGCGCTTAACCCACTGAGCCATCCCAGCTTTCCCACTTTCAGTTTTTTTTTTAACATTTGTTTTATTGTTTTTGAGAGAGAGAGACAGAGAGACAGAGAGAAGAAGAAGGGCTCAGAGAAGTCTCCATAGTTTTCGTCATCAATTTTTGACATGGTTTCATTCCACAAGTGTGCAGGAGCCACACAGGGTGGGAATTGGGCTGTGGGCCTCCCACATGGGAGGCACGCCCCCACAAGCTGGAGGCTAAACCGGGGTCCTCCCACACGTGGGAAGCTCACCCCAGCAAGAACTTAACTGGAGGCCTCCCACATGGGCAGCACACCCCAGTTCAACATATGGGTCCACATGGGCCGAGGCCAGGATTCAACCCTCGGTACTTGGGGGTACTTGGAGCTGCAAAGTGAGCGCTTAACCAGCTGAGCCATCCTGGCTTCCCCTATTTTCAGTTTTATATTACACCCATATGTGAGGTCATATGTTTCTTGATTCTTTCAGTTTGACTTACTTTGCTTAATAAGATGTTTTCAAGTTCCATCCATGTTGTTACAAATGGCTATATTTCATCTTTTCTTATCGTTGAATAGTATTCCATTGTGTAAATGTACCACAACTTCTTTATCCCGTCATCTATCAGAGGACACTTTGGTTGTTTCCATGACTTGGCCACTGTAAACAGTGCTGCAATGAACATTGAGGTACATATATCTTTCCAAATTAAGGTTTTCAAGTTTTGGGGGGGGGGGGTAGATACCCAGGAGAGGGATTGCTGGGTCATATGGCAATTCTATTCCTAGTTTTTTGAGGAATCTCCATATTGCTTTCCATAGTGCTTGTACCAATTTACATTCCCACCAGCAGTGTATGAGGGTTCCTTGTTCTCCATAGCCTCTCCAGCCTTATTCTTTTTTCGGAGGATTGCTTTGGTGATTCGAGGTCTTTTGTGGTTCTATATGAATCTGATTTTTTTTTATATCTATTTCTCAAAAATATGCTGTTATTTTTTAATGAGAATTGCACTAAATCTGTTTATTGCTTTGGACAATATGGCCATTTAAATTATGTTGGTTCTTTTGATCCATGAATACAGAATATTTTTCCATTTCTTTGTATCTTCTTCAATTGTTTTTAATAGTGTCTTATAGTTTTCCATGTATAAGTCCTTCACATTCTTTGTTAAGTTTATTCCTAAATGTTTTATTCTTTCTGTTTTTATCGCAAAAGGTATCATTTTTTTCATTTCTTTTTCTGAAGTTTTGTTGTTTGTATATAAAAATGCTGTAGATTTTTGTATGTTGATTTTGTATCCTGCAACTTTACTGTATTCATTTATTATTTTTAATAGTTTTCTGGTGAATTCTTTAAGGTTTTCTATATAAAGGATCATGTCATTTGCAAAAAGTGACAGTTTAACTTATTCACTCCCAATTTGGATGCCTTTTATTTCTTTCTCCTGCCTGATGGCTCTGGCTAGGACTTCCAGCACTATGTTGAATAGCAGTGGTGACAGGGGACATCCCTATCTTGTTCCTGATTTTAGAAGAAAAGGTTTTAGCTTTCCCCCATTCAGTATGATATTTGCTGAGGGTTTGTCATATATGGCCTTTATTATGTTGAGGCACTTTCCTTCCATATCCATTTTATTAAGTGTTTTGATTATAAATGGATGCTATATCTTGTTGAATGTTTTTCCTGCATTAATTGATATAATTATATGTTTTATATCTTTCCTTTTGTTTATGTGGTGTATCACATTGATTGATTTCCATATGTTTAACACTTCTTCTGCCCCTGGGATGAATCCCACTTGATTGTGATATATAATCTTTTTAATACATTGTTGTATTCTATTTGCTAGTATTTTGTTTAGGATTTTTGCATTGGTGTTCATCAGAGATACTGGTCTCTAGTTTTCTTTTTTTGTGATATCCTTGACAGGCTTTGGTATTAGGGTAATATTGGCCTCATAGAATGAGTTGGGAAGTATTGCCTCTTCTTCAATCTTTTGCAAAAGTTTGAGGAAGATAGGTGTTAGTTCCTCTTTGAATGCCTGGTAAAACTCATTTGTGAGACCATCTGGTCCTGGACTCTTGCTTTTGGGAAGGTTTTGGATGATTGTTTTAATTTCCTTACTGTTGATTTGTCTGTTTAGATTATCCAGTTCTTGATTCAGTCTAGGTAGACTATATATTTCTAAAACCTTATCCATTTTTTCTAGGTTGCAAAATTTGGTGGCATATAGACCTTCATAGTATTCTTCTTTTTTTTTTTTATATTTTATAGAGAGTAATTATTTTATCTTCAGTGCATATTTATTTTTATTTTACTTTTGACAGAGAGAAAGAGAGATAGAGACAGAGACAGCTAGAGAACCGAACTGTGGGAACTCCCCAGTTCAGCATGTGGGTCCGCCTGGGTCGGAGCCGGGATTCCATCCTCGGTCCTTGGGGCTTCAAAGCGAGCGCTCAACCCGCTGAGCCATCCCGGCTTTCCCATTCATAGTATTCTTGTATGATACTTTGTATTTCTGTGGTATCAATTGTAATTTCCCCTCTTTCATTTCTAATTCAGATTATTTGTGTGTTTTCTCTTTTTCCCTTGGTGAATCTAGCCAGGGGTTTGTCAATTTTATTAATTTTTTTCAAAGAACCAGCTGTTTGTTGCATTAATTTTTTCTATTGTTTTTTTATTCTCTATTTTATTTGGTTCTGCTTTAATTTTTAGTATTTCCTTCCTTCTGCTGGCTTTGAGTGTTTTTTATTCTTCTTTTTCTAGTTCTTGAAGATGTGATATTAGGTTGTTTACTTGTGATTTTTCTTATTTCTTGAGATAGGCCTGGAGTGAGATAACATTATCTCTTATTACTGCTTTCGCTGCAGCCCAGTAATTTTGCTATGTTGTGTTTTCATTGTCATTTGTTTCAATGTATTTTTTAATCTCTTCTTTTATTTCTTCTTTAATTCGGTCATTTTTTAAAAAATAACACTTTGGCTAATCTCCATATATATGTGGTTTTCCTGCTTTTTTTTTTGTAGTTGATCTCCAATTTTCAAAGCTTTGTGATCAGGGAATACACTTGGTATGATTTCAATCTTCTTAAATTTGCTGAGGCTAGCTTTGTGTTCCAGCATATGGTCTATCCTTGAGAATGTTCCATGTGTGCCATAAAAGAATGTATAGTCATGTGTTGTAGGATGAAGTATCCTGTAAATGTCAATTATGTCCAATTACTGTAATATATAATTTAAAGCTGATATTTCTTTTTTTATTTTCTCTTTGGATGATCTGTTCAAGGCTGTCAAGGGGGTGTTCAAGTCCCCTACTAAAATTGTGGTTTTTGTCAGTTTCTCCTTTTAGATCTGTTAGTAGTTGCTTTGTAAAGTTTGATGCTTCTTGGTTGGGGGCATATATATTAATATATTAATAAGTGTCATGTCTTCTCATTGTATTGTCCCCTTTATTATTATTAAATGTTCATCTTTTTCTCATTATCTTTTTGATCCTGAAGTCTGTATTGTCAGGTATAAATATGGCTACACCTGCTTTTCTCTGGATGCCATTTGCTTGGAGTATTTTTTTTCCACCCTTTTACTTTGAGTCTGTGTTTGTCCTTGTGGCTAAGGTGTGTCTCTTGTAGGTGGAATAAGGCTGGGTTTTGTTTTTGTTTTTTTAAAGATTTATTTTTATTGTTTTTGACAGAGAGAGAGATACAGAGACAGAGACAGAGAGAAGAGGGAGGGCCCAGAACAGTCTTCATAGTTGCACATCATTGGTTTTTCCACATAGTTTCATTCCACAGGTGGGCGGGGCTGCACAGGGCAGGAACTGGGCCAGGGTCTCACCCCGGTGAGACCTGAACTGGGGGCACTCCCCAGTTCAGCTTGTGGGTCCGCACGGGCCGGGGCCGGGATTCGATCCTTGGTTCAATCCCCGATCCTTCGATCCGGGGCTGCAAAGTGAGAGCTTAACCCACTGAGCCATTCCCGGCTTCCCCTGGGTTTTGTTCTTTAATCCAGTTTGCTACTCTGTGTCTTTTTATTGGTGAGTTCAGTTCGTTTACATTTAGGTTGGTGATTGATATATGAGGATTTTATATAGCCATTTTATCTTTTGTTTTCTGGTAGCTCTTTTTTTAAATTCTTTGCTTTTTTTATTCCCATCAGTTAATTTAATTTAATGATGTTTATGACTATTCTTTCTCTCTCTCTTTTTTTAAATTATGTGTCCCAGGTCAAAGTTTTTTTTGAGTAGTTATCATGAACTTTATGTAAAAGAAAGTTTCATATATGCAGTGGTTACTTTTCTTAAGGATGTTTCTTATCTCCATTCTCTTTGGAAGTTTAAACCTTTACTTCCTCCCCTTTTGTTTTCATTATTCCAGTTTATCCCTATTTACTTTTACTTTTTGTTTCAGGTCCAATTTCCTCCTTCAGTATTTCTTGAAATGCTGGCCTTGTGCTGGAGAATTCCTTCAGTTTCTGTATGTCTGAAAAGGTCTTTATTCCTCCTTCATATTTAAAGGATGCCTTTGCTGGGTATATGATTCTTGGCTGGTAATTTCTCTCCTTTAATATTTTGAATACTTGATTCCACTCCCTTCTGGCTTGTAGAGTTTCTGTTGAGAAATCTGATGATAGTCTGATGGGCTTTCCTTTATAGGTTATGGTGTTCTTTTTTTTCTGGCTGCCTTAAGGATTCTTTCTTTGTCTTTGACCTTTGACATCTTCAGTATAATGTGCCTTGGAGAGGGTCTGCTAGGATTCAAGTAGCTAGGGATCCTGCTTCCTTTTTGGATTTGAGGTTCTACTTCATGCCATAGATTTGGGAAATTCTCATCTATTTGTCTGAGAAAATTCTCTGTGCCCATTTTGTTCTCTGCTCCCTCTGGAATACCTACTATTCTTATATTATTTTTTCTAGTGGAGTCAGATAGTTCTTGTAGATATCTTTCATTTCTTTTAGCTCTTAGGAATCTCTCTTCTTCCTTCTGTGACATTTCCAAATTTCTGTCTTTGACCTCACTATTTTTTTCTCCATCTGGTAAGCTCTGCTTCCTATGCTAGCTATTTCATTTTTCATTTCTTTTATTGTATTGTTTATCTCCAGAATTTCTATTTGTTTATTTGTTATAGATTCAATTTCCTTTCTGAAATCACTTAGCTCCATCTGTGTACTCCACCAGTCTTTGATCTATTTGAGTGTTTTCAGAATTGCAGTCTTGAATTCTGTGTCATTTAGCTCGTATGTGTCCATATCTTTAAATTCATTTTCTGGAGATTTTTCATTTTCTTTCTTTTTTTTTAAGATTTATTTTATTGTTTTTGACAGGGAGAGATAGAGACAGGGAGAGGAAGAGAGGGGAGGGTCCAGAGCAGTCTCCATAGTTGTACATCATTAGTTTTCAACATAGTTTCAGGTGGGCATGGAGCCATGCAGAGCCGGAACCGGGCCAGGGGCCTTCTGCATGGGATGCAAGACCCTGCAAGCTGGGGGCCTAATTGTGGCATCCTACAAAGAAACTTGCCCTGGCAGGAACTGACCTGCCCCCACCCCGACAAGGGGAGTACACCAAAGCTCAGCACATGGGTCTGCATGGCTCAGGGCCTGGACCAGAATTCAATCCTGCGACCTTGGGGCTGCAAAGTGAGTGCTCAACCTCTTGAGCCATCCTGGCATCCCCTCATTTTCTTTCTGAGTACCTTTGTTCATAGAGTACTCACTGCTGTTGGAGCGTTTCTTTTCCTGGACAGGAGGACTTTTCTCCTGGTAGATATGAAGAGATCTTTCTTTTACTTCCTAGGTGGTGTTGCTACAGTGGCTTATAATTTTTCTCTTGCTTATTTGGTTTTCTCACATTAGGAGACTTCCTAGAAGGTGGGCTTCTCTTTGACGCAGTCTTTCTGCTCTCTGTACGCCTCCTCTTTGGAAAGGTATGGTGGGTGATGGTATTCTATGCCCCTGAGATCTCACTTCAAGCAGAAGCTGTCACACCTGTGCTTTACAGTTTCTCTAGATCCCTCTGCTGGCTTCAGCATGAAAGGTAGAGGTGGGGCTTGTTGGGAAAGGCGGAGGTCTGATTGTGTCATGGGATAGTGGTGGCTTCCCTCCGCTGGTTTCAGCAGGAAGCGTGAGGGCGGGGTTTGCTGGGAAAGGCGCAGGTCTATTTGAGTCACAGGGTAATGGCAGCTTCCCAGCAGCAGCTCAGTGAATGTAGGCTCTGGGTAGTGCTGGCAGGCCAGCTTTGCGAGAGAGCAAGGGGAAGCACCCAGGTTCTGTGCCCAAGGCCACGCAGTGCTCCAGCTGGGGCCCTACCTCATGGAGGGCCACTCTGCACTTCACCTTCCAGCATGCTTCTACTGCCAGCACTCCAGTCAACAGAATGCCCACTTCCTACTCTGGTCACCAGGCTCACACTCCGCAGGCCCCCCGCTCCAGCCCCCCAACTCAAGCGCTGGCAGCCGGACCTTCACTCCGGTCACCGGCACCGATCTCTGGCTGCTGCTGGTGCCTCTCTCCAGCCTCCTGCCCCGCACTCTGACTGCCCTCCCCATGCCCCGGCTGCTCCCCCTGCACTCCCACTTGGGCCTCTCGCCACCGTCAGCTGCGCCTGCTTCTGCCATCTACCCTGCGTGCCGCCTGCCTGCACCTCCACCCGTTCCAGGCCTCCAAACCGCCCAGAGTCGTTCTGCACCTCGACCGGCGCTCCCACGCTCCCACCTCCATCTCTCCTCTGCTGGTCTCTGGGTCAGTCACCAGGTGGGTCTCTGGGTTGCACTCCACAGCGTGTATCTGAACTGCTTCTTTTCTTTCCCTCTCATCTCTGTTTCTCCAGCTTTAGGTATTTTCTTGCAATGAGTGGGTCCCTCAGCCGAGGCTATGCTTTGTTTAGGGATTCTCTGGTTGGATTTTAGTTGTTTAAATGGTTTATCCAGGAGAGGTTTCAGGAGCTCCTCTCATGCCCCCATCTTGATGATGTCTGGTTTAATCCTTGGATGTTAACAAGACTTCTTTTTTCCCAGACTTTGTAATGAAGTGATCACAGTTTGAGCTAAGTGTGTGTGTAGGGTGTATGTGTGTGTGACCTTTTGTGTGTTTATGAGGGTTAGAGAGAAAGAGTCATGACACAGCAAGAAACAAGGACCATGAGTCACTGAGCCCAGCCTATGTACCTGAACTATGCACTTGAAGTATTTACAATGAATTATCTCCATTGGAGGGAGATTTAAATGCTGTTTGTGAAACTTTCTGGGAATCTCTGGCTCTCGCTCTCTCTCTCTCAATTCCTGCCTTAGCAGTATAGTGTCTTTCTCACTCACTTTCCCTGTCCAAATCTTGCAACTTTTGTCAAGGGCTTAAGAGAAGACATTGGGGAGCAGGAGGGTAGAGAAGGGAGACCCCCCCTGTCATGAGTGACGGCTAAAGGCTGCTAATGAGACAGGACAAAGAAAGGGTGTAAGACCACTCGGAGAGAAAAGAAGAGGCATAAACAGAAGGTAAGGGCACGCAGACCTCTACAGACCCCAGGAGCACTTCTATGTGAACCGGGATTACCCACAGTGTATGTGAGCCTCACAGGTCCCCTGAGAGGCCACAATACATGCATGCTCACAATAGCACACACACCTATAACAGGAAGCACTCATATCATGCACATAGAAACATGTGTAAATAAACACACACACACACATACCTATGAACCAGGCAAAACACCCGTTCACACAGCGACACACATACAACACATACACACTGTTTACACTCCTTCTTAGTCAAATAAGAGTGGAAAATTATTTATCCCGTAACCCTCCCTTGTAGATTCCTGGTACACATCAGAATATCAAAACCTTAGAGAAGTTCTGCCTGAAAGAACTTCCACTTCCTTCTATTCACAAACCTTCACTTGGTTCATATCATTTACTTTTGAATTATATATTTTGTGTTGTTATTTGTTTTTCAACATAGAAATAGTTTGTATTTTTTTAATTAGGAAAATAATGCATGCCCATTACAAAAAGAAAAGTTAGATAATGTGTTAGAGAGCAACAACAAAGTAAAAAACACAAAAGAAAAACTATTTGCTAGCATTTCAGCATATGAGGGCTGTCCAGAAAAAATCCAGCCATAAATGCCTCTATTTTTCATATTACGTGGCTGGATACTTTCTGGACAGCCCTCGTATATCCTTCCAGGATTGTTTCTCATAAATATGCACCTGCCTTTTTCTCTTTCATAAGTGTTTTATAACTTTTTATTTCATTCGATAATACACATGGAAAAGCTCTGCGAGTGCGTGGAATGACACTCTGGCTTGTGGCAGATTGTATGTTCCAATGATGGCTGCAGCAGGAGCCCCCACCTCACTGGTTCTTCTGGAACCTTGGCCCTCCACCATCAATAAGTGAAGTCTGAGGCCCCTCCTCCGGAACCGGGCTGACCTTTGTGAATGCCATTAAACACTGTGAGATAAGTCATACAAATTCCAACCTGTCCTCTTGGGACCCAGCACCATGCTGTGAGGAAGCCCATGCTGTGAAGAGGCTGATGTGGACAGGAGCCAAGCCAGCACCAACTCATCAGCCAGGTGAGCGAGTTGCCTGTAAGTGACTCTTACAGTCTGGATTGAGTTGTCCCACCCAGTGCCACATGGAACACACAGCTGTCTTGCTGAGCCCTGCCCAATTTGTAGCTTTATGGGAAAAATTAATGATGGCTGTTTCTTAAGCTGCTAAGATTTGGGGGTGGTTTATTACACACAGCAGATAATTAGAACATGGGCGTATTATACTTTATGGAAGCATCACGCTGTCTATGCATGTTGAGGCTGTTTCTGATCCTCTCGCATTCATGTCCAGCTTTGTTCTGCAGTCTCTCCTTTCTCTTGGGTGGCTGCAGCCTGTCTGATCTGTCTGAGGTGTCCAGTGCCCGCTGGGTGCACACAAGAGGAGCTCAGTGTGTGCTTTTTGCAGAGGTTGCTGAAGGGAATGATCCCATGGGGACCTGAGATGGGTCCTGCCTTCCCACCTGGGACATAGCCTAATGTCTGTTGCTACTAGGACACCTCTCTCACTGCACTTGTCACTGGCTCCCATGGGTCCCTGGGAAGGGCAGGCACATATAATGGGGGTGGGGGGAGGTGGCCTCAGGGGCTGATGGAAGCATGAATGTAGGTGCCCTGGTCTTCCACCAGGGGAACAGAAACAGACCTCTGAGCTCCCAGACTTCTTGTGCAGTGGGGTCTCCTGGAGCGAGCTGAGGGCACAGTGGTGCAGAGCCTGCTTGGTGGTTTGAGGAGAGGCTACGTTGCTGGCAGTGATGCCCCCAGTCTTGCTACCCCCAGCCCCACACACCCCTCCATAGTTACATCTCAGCAGCCCCTTCTGGACGAGGGGCAATCGCCCACTGTTCAGGGCCCAGCTGCCCCATCATAGTCTAAATGCTTAGCTAGGAATCAGTTCGAGGGACAGTGCTGAGACAGTGTTCTGCTCCATGGTCCACCAGCCTCTGTGGACTGGATAGAGGAGAGAACTTGAGGAGCCCCCAGTCTGAGGCAGGAGGCACAGTACCCTCTCTCAGGGAGCCACTGGTTTAATGGGGGACAAGGCAGAGCCCCTACTCTTGGAGAGTCACCTGTCCAAGAAAGGAGGCCTAGCTCTGGCTCCCAGGCCACTCCTTGTCTGAGGGGAGCGCCCAGTTGGGTTGGCTTTTAATTTTGCACAAAGTAGAGACTAACGATGTTAGGAAACAAAAGAGCTCAGATTCTCAATGTCGGGTCCATGGAGATTACTATGGCAAGTGAGAAACCATTGCTTTGGGCCTCTGGGAGGAATGAACTGCTTTGGAGCAGGGAGGGATCTGCCCAAGCGGCCAGCTCTCTCTTCTGGCTGAAGGCTTATCCTAGGAAGCTCAGGCACCTTCCAGCATGGAGGCAGGGAGAGGGCTAGGCCACATTCAGAGCTTATTTACTGTGAGGAAGTGCTGTCCCTGAAAACAAACAGGACCTAGTAAGAACCCCTTCCCAAGTGTTCATGAAAAACAACCTCCCCCACTTCCCAGAACACTGTCACCCTCAGCAGCAGCACCCTTCTTGAAAAGTCCCCTCCCCATTTCCTCCTCCAGCAGCAGCACAAAGGCCAGAATGCTAGCTGTCACCAGGAGACCTGGGTTCAAGTCCTAGTTCTGCCTTTGGTATGCTGTGTGACCCCTGGCAAGTCAGTGAACCTCTCTGAGTCTCATCCATCACATAGAATGGCGTCCACCCCTTGGGATTATGTGCAGTGAAATGTAACGTGGTCAATGAAAGCAACTAGTAAACTATAATACAAATCATCACATAAGCATGATGGGCTATTACTACAGTTTAATTGTTATCATGTATCTTACTATGGTGGTAGTATCCCGGGTCCCTCATCAGGGTGATGTGACAGCTGCCTGCACTCTGCGATTGCAGAGTCTAAGACAGAAACATAGGCCTTCATGCATGGGTTCCTCTTAGTAGCCAAGGCCCATCTTCAGGAATTCCATTTGGACCTGCTGGGCCCCATACGCACAAAATTCATGCGGCCCTCCCAGGTGGATCATAAGGCTGTGTTAAACTGCTTGTTCAACCCCCGCCCCCAGGCCCCGATAGCCCAGAACACTGAGCATTAGCTAGTCACCATTCCCCTTTCTAAAAAGACACAACTCTATTAAAATGACAGCATGATTTAGTTAATTATTCTCCATGGTAAGTTGGTAACTGTAGGAATACAATTCATCCAGCCCCCTGCTGCCTGATTGAGTTTTCTAAAATCCCGCTTTGCACTTGTCACTGCAGCTCCTCCCCCAAGAGCTTTCAATAGCTCCCAAGACAGCATGCATAGGATAAAACCCAAATCCTAGGACTGAGATTTCGGGACCTCCACCATCTGGGCCCTCCCTACCTTCCTACCTTGCTGACAGGACTCTATACTCTGGGAAAACTAGGTGTCTACTCCCTTTCCTTGTCTGGCTCCTTTGACTGAGCCGCCTGAAAATTCTGGGCAGGGAAGCTGGGATGGCTCAGCAAGTTAAGCGCTTGCTTTGCAGCCCCGGGGACTGAGTAGTGAATCCCAGCCAGAGCCTGTGAGGATCCATATGTTGAACTGGGGTGTGCTTCCCAAATGGGAGACCCCCAATTTGGTTCTGATCCCCTGGTTCGGCCCCTGACTCAAGGGGAGGCGTGCCTCTCATGCGGGAGGCCCCCAGCCCGGTTCCCACCCTGCATGGCCCCCACCCACCTGTGTGAAACAAAACCATGTTGAAAAGCTGATGACGTACAACTATGGAGACTACTCTGGGCCCTCCCCTTCTCTCTGTCTCTGTCAAAAACAATAAAATAAATCTTAAAAAAAAAATTCTGGGCAAATCTGGCTTTCTTCATGAAACCTTCTTGGGCTGAGGCAGCCCAGAGCCTTGAAGTGGACTTGCACCATTGACATACAAATCACATTAAATGGGGTTAAAATTTATGAGCCCAACCCCAGGTTTATGGGACTAGACTCCCTACAGGGAGGGACTATCTGGGACTTGGCTCATTTGACAACCCCACCCCCATCCCATCATGCCCCCATCCTTGGTAATTGGCTGTTCTACTCCAAAGCACTTGGAACTGGACCTCTTGTATAGATACTTCACATGCGGGAACATCATAGACTAGATACTCCAAAGCACCTTCTCTCTATAAAACGCTCAGATCCTTAACCCACTTCCTATGTACCCCAAGAATACTCGCTGGCCATGCTTATAGCCACAGCGTTTACCACGAGATAACTCACAATTATAGTCCTAACCTTACCCTCAAAGTTATTAAATACTGATCGCATACATTTCTGTTATATAAGGATTAGAGATGAGTTCTGTTTAGAAATAACTCCAAGGACAGTTTTTTAATGTTATTTTCACATTGAAAACCAGTCAGATTTGCTTTAGCCCCAAAGAGTGTGTTTATGTAAAAATAAATGAACGAGGCAAGTGAGCTGAACTTTCTTTTTTTCCAAGTGGCAAAATTAACAAACCATATGTAACAACGTGGGACTTGGGGGAAGCAGGGGCATCTTTAAGACTGCCTCAGGGAACATGCTGGTATTAGCTCTACAACAAGGTAACTACGGGGAAGGCAGAGAACTGACCTGACACTCCTTTTTTCTTTTCTTTTTTTTTTTTAAGATTTATTTTATTGATTTTGACAGAGACAGAGAGGCAGAGACAGAGAGAAGGGGAAAGACCCAGAGCCGTCTCCATAATTGTACATCATCGGTTTTCAACATGGTTTTATTCTACACAAGTGGATGGGCCCTATGCAGGGCGGGAACAGGGCTGGGGGCCTCCCGCATGGCATATGCATCTGCACGGGCCAGGGCCGGGATTCAATCCTCCATCCCTGGGGCTGCAAAGGGGGCGCTGAATCCGCTGAGCCATCCCAGCTTCCCCTGACACTCCTTCTTTAAGCAGGGACTCAGGTGACCAATGTCCCCTGACTTCTAGCCAAATGTATTGTAAATCCTCTCTGGAGAAAATCATTGCAATTTAGTCCCCCAAGGATTTCCAGATTAGGGTCAGGCAAAAGAAACCTCACAATCAAAGTTCACCACCCACTTATGAAAATGAGCCACTGTGAGTGTGAGTCAGCAGAAACCATTAGCAACAGATGTGAATCCCCAAGGAGTTCAGGTACTAAGATAATTAGACACTAGTTACAAAATAATTATGCATAAAGTATTTTTAAGTTAAAAATGGACTGGCAAAGGTAATCATGCAACAAAAGTCTGAAAATGACAAGGCAGAGATTTTTAAAGAGCTGAAGAGAACTCATAATAAAACACACGCAATAAAAGGGTCAAACAGGAGATTGAACACAGCTAAAGAAAGATTTAGTGAAGTGGAGATAAGAGTTGAAGTCTGATTGCAGCCAAGGAAATAAAATATGAAAGAGGAGTTAAAAGGTGAATTGAGTAATTGGAGTCTCAGAAGAAGAGAGAAAATAGAGATGAGGAATTATTTGAAATAATAATGGCTATAAATTTTCCATTTTGATAAAAAAAAATGTGGATCCATAGAGCTAGGAAACAGTGCAAAGCAGGATTTTTTAGAAAAGGTCTTATCTCGACCACCAGGCCAGGCTGCTTGAATTTTGTGAGTTCAGGGACCAGTCGGCCCCATCTGGCTTCCTGAAGATAGCCCTTGACTATTAAGAGACATCAAACAGAAAGGGAAAATCCTAAAACAGAGAGAGAAGATAGATCTGGTCTCATGCCTTCTCACAATGTCAGTTCCCTGCAGATAAGCATGTGCAGTCTCTCTAGCCAGATCCAAGTCCCTTAAGGCCCAAGCCTCTATCATCTGTGAGCTCTCAAGTGCATTACTAACCTCAGAGTCTCTGGCTTCTCACTGGTAAAAGTGAGGGGCATGTTGCAGTGTGGTGGGAAAGAGTGTTGGCTTGAAGACAGTCAGGCCTGGGATAAATCCTGGCCCTGTTACTCACTGCCTGTGTCACTTTCATTTTCTTGGGGTCAATATTCACACATAGTCATTAACTCGTGTGTTACTGTTGAAGAATGAAAAGCAAGATGACAAAACACTCATGTAGAAATTCCAATTTTGAAAAGATTTACTTAAGTACCCACTCTGTGCTCAGACATGCCTCATACATTCTCAGGGTGCCCTTTCGGCATCACTGTAAAGTGGTCATCATTTGGGGAGGGGACCTCAGGGGCTGAGGCATGAGAAAATCATCCGCTTTGGCTCATGGTGTGCTTTTATTGGTTCGTACAGGCCCTTTCTATCTTTGTTTTCTTTTCTCTCCTACATCTCGGACCCCCAGTCTCATTCTCTCCCTGATATCAGCATACCTTCTGATGCACTTGCTATATGTCCTTGAATATGTTATGTCTATCCTTGTTAAATATGTAGTGTTGATTTGCCTGAGAACATGTTTCTAATTTCCATAAATGGCATTGTGCTTGGACCTTAATTTTGTTCTTTTTTTCCCACTCAACACTCTATTTTTAATATCTATTCCTGTATGTGTCGGTATATCTAGTGGGTTGTTTTTTCACTGCAGCTTGGCATTCTACAGTGTCCCCACTTAGCAGGTGAAGTAACTGAGGCTCAGAGAGCCTGGGTGACCTTGCCCAAGGTCACACAGCCAACAGGAGCTGGCCTGGATCAGAACCTCCACAGCAGGCCTGTCTTCCTTCACAGATTCAGAGATACTCACTGCTTCTTCTCACCGGATCCAGTGCCCTTTCTGCTCCCCACAAAGGGCTGATCCCCAGCTGCGCCTTCACTGGCCCCCAAAACACCCCACTAACCCTAGTGCATGGGTTCTGAAAGGCCCCATTTCTTCTTCAAAACCTCTTTAGTGAATTTCTTCATAGCATTTAATTAGACATATCTAATTAGGGAAATAATTTACTTTATTTAAATAAATAATACAATTGCATGTTTCCGTATTCAGAAGCTATAAAACGGTATACAGTGAAGTCTCACTCAGGGCCTACCTCAGCCACCAGGTTCCCCAACCTGGAAACACCCACTGTTAATAGTATTTATGAATCTTACCAGAGATATTTTATCCTTACACAAAAATATGTTTACATGCTGTTTTCATCCCTCTCCCATCTTTATGCAAATGCTAGCATATTCTCTATACTGTTTCACATATCACTTTTGTCACTTCAGACTCTCATTTGGGGGATTGTCCTACATTAGCATTCTAATAGCCGTGGCTTTCTTTATGACTGCATAGTATTTCATCATTTATTTAAGTCCCTATTAACAGGCATTGTCCAATCTTTGCTAAGTAAATTGCTGCAATGCACATCGCTGTGCACACATCACTTCTGTGAGCGAGGACTGGGTTGTGGCATACGACTCAGACTCCTTCAGCAATGCTAGAGCATTGCTGTAAACCTCTTCAGCACTGCCCTCCACTGCCCCTCCTCCAGGGCTATGCCTCTGTCTGGGGCATAACTGTCCACTAACCAGTCCCCAAGGGCCCCTCACCCCAATTTGGGACATCCCAGCCCAGAGCACCTGTGGGATGGGTATGGAATTTCAGCCCCTCCCTCTGCCTAGCCTGCCTCTCCCCCCCCCCCCCCCCCCACACACATATCACTCCCAAGAACGTTCCTCAGTTAACGCGCTGCCTGCAAATCTCTGCCTCAGAGCCTGTTTCCAGGGAGCCCAATCAAAGGTAGAAAATCTGTTTGTAGGATAAATTTCTCTTTAGAAAACTGAAGAACCATTGTGCTTGTACTTTGGGTAGGTTTCAACGTATCTGCAAAAGACAGAACAAAGGAATATGTACGCAACCGGCAAGTAGTCTGTCGTGAATGGTGCTCTTCCACCTGACTCTGGGGTGCAGATAAGCACTTAGGATTTCCCCATGTCCCCGTGCAGCAGGCAGGACAGACAACCTGTTACTTTACAGCTGGGTAGGCAGGGTTGGTACAGCAGAGGTGGGCCAGCTGGGTTTGCATCAGACCTAGGGGATGGAAAAAGGGGAAGAGACTGCAGGAAAAATACGAACAAATAGAAGGTGCAGCCAGGCAGTTCCAGCCCTTGTGAACCCACAACACTGTGAGGAGAGTCCCAGACATGACCACAATGTCATACCTGTCAATGCTCCTGCGACCTCTAGGGTTTCCATCCCTTGGAGTTGAAGCAGGAAGTTGCTGAAGGAACTTCTCAAGGGCAAGAGTCTGAGCTCAGAAATAGAGGGGGAAGAGGAAAGAGGAAAGAAAATGTTTTTCTTCTTTGTGTGCATATTGGAGCCTTGCTCCCCAGCCCCCCTTCTCCTGTGAAGAAAGGCTACCCCATTCTACAGCTGTGCAAATGGACAGTCTGAAGCATCGAGTGACTTCTCCAACACCACCCAACCAATCAACCTCGGAGACATGACTCAGCAAAGGTCTCCTGATCCCCATTTTGAACCCAAGTTTTATACCCTGGTGTGGGATGGTGGGCAGGGAGTAGTCTGGGAACCTTTCCCAGGGCTGCCCGGGCCACCCCGCCCCAGAAGGTCAAGCTCTAGGACCTTAGCTCTCTGCTACTCAGAAAGGAAAGTGAGCAGACCTCACACCCCCATGCTTCTTCGTTCTGCCTCTCACCCCAGATCCGAGCTGACAAGCCTCTGCCATGTCAATCACAGCGTCATGGCTCCAGCACACTGCCACAGGGCTTTCCAACTTCAGGGGGCTGCAGCTGGGGTGAAAGGGAAGGCAGAGTTCGCAGGACCTCCTATTAGGGCTCTGCCTTTCTCTGATGCCCCCCAGACAGCCCAGTTTGACCCAGATCTCCTCTTCTTACCTGACCTTCCCTCACCCCTCAAGGTCATTCATTGTGAGCTGTCAGACCTCAAGATAAAGTGATTCCACGATGCTTGCCGGGATAGCGCATGGTTGAGTGCTTGCCTTGCAATCTGGAAGTCCAGGGTTTGATTCCGGGCCCCGGGCCATGCAAACACATATGCGGAACCGCTGGGATGGCTCAGCAATGAAGGGTCTCGCCTCCCATGCGGGAGGCCCCAGGTTTGATTCCCGCCCCGTGTGGCTTCACATCATGTGGAATGAAACCATGTCACAACAAATGGTATACAATTATGAAGACTGCTCTGGCCCCTTCCCCTTCTCTCTTACACACACACACACACGCACACTTTCTCTCAAATAATAAACTAAATCTTAAATAAATAAATTATTTTTTAATAAAAAAGGTGATGCAGACTAATGTATGGGCCAAGTGAAACCTTTCCCAAAGCTACTCAAATGTCTGCCTGATTTTTAGACTGTGCCCATAACCTTATGCACTCAAATCACCTTTCTGACCATTTATCACAGCTCTGACTTACTTCTGGACCCTGACAGCTGTACTTTGACCTGTGCTCTCAGGATGAAATGGCCTTTCCCTCCCCTATTCTGCCACCTCACAGACAGACTTATCCTCATCTTCCCACCCTCACCCAGGCACCGCCTCCTTTAGGAGAAACCCCCTCCCCATGTCCCCAAGACAGTGCAATCCCCTCACCTCCTGACCTCAATAACACTGCTGATATTCACTGTTATGAGTTCTGCGGTAGCCCTCCAAGTTTATATATTGAAGTCATAACCTGAAGAACCTCAGAATGTCACTTTATTTGGAAACAGGGTCATTGCAGATATAATTAGTTAAGATGAGGTCATACTGAAGTAAGGTGGGCCCCTAATCCAATATGTCTAGTATCTTTATAAAAAAAAGTCATGTGGGTGAGGGATCCAAGATAGCGGCATGAGAGGAGCACGCCGATAACTGCCTGGGAAGGGCCTTGTGAACAGAGGGGAATCCACAGGGGAAACCCTGAGAAGAAACCTCAACTAAGAGAACCACACAACACGGAACAACACACAAAGGTTAGAGAAAAAGGGAGAGTGGGAGAGGAAAAGGGAAGCAGCGACTCGGGGAAAGAGACTCGGAGCGCGGCCCGGGGCTGGCAAACACAAAGGGGGATTGGGGACTACGGTCACAGTGGATCTGGATCGAGGGCGGGCTGGAAGCCGAGACCTAGGGAGCGTGGAAGCCCCACAAGACTGTGGACAATTTAACATCCGAACTCAAGGGACAGCACACAGTGCCCTCATCAGATCACAGAGCCTAAAGTGGAACAGGGACTGTGGAGCAGGGCGGCGGCACTTCCCGGCGGGCAGGGTGAGAGCAGGGCACCAGCCCACAGCAGCTCAGCACCCCTGATTTACGGAGGAGACTGACTGTGAGGGAGCACCTTCTGAGGACAGGGCTCTTGGGGTGAGGGCTGGGGCTTGAGTGGGCACAGCTGCATTGGACGTGCTTGGAGTGAATCCAGCGGTCTCAACAGAGCCGGGAGCGTAGAGCGGCTGCCGCCCGAGCTACGGCCTGTGCGCGCAGGGCTTTCGGCGCCCCACCCACCGGGCCGCCCCGCAGCGCCGCTGCCTGCTCGCTGGTGCGCTACAGGGCTTTTGGCGCCCTGCTCGCCAGGCCGCCGCAGCACCGCTGCCTGTGCGCGGGACCGGCTTTCGGCGCCCTGCCCACCGGGGCCGCTGTAGCGCTGCTGCCTGATCGCGAGCGCGTAGCTGGGCTTTTGGCATCCCGCCCACCGGGCCTCTGGGGCGTTGCGGACCGCGCACGCAACTGGGCTGCCTGCTGGGTCTCCGCGGTGTCATTGCCGGTGCACGGGACTGCGCGGCCAACCAAGGCCTCTGCCAAGCCCCAGACCATCCAAGTGCTGCCCTGTGGGCGTGCCTTACAGATACAATTGAAGGAGGGGCAGCCAGGAGGAGGAAAGACCAGAGCTCCTGCGCCCCGCCCACACTGAACCACCAGCCCCCCTGCTGAAAGAGGAATCTGCTATTGTGTCTCAGGCCCGCCCTAGCTCCTACTCACATGCCCCCACCTCTGGCCACACCTTTATTACCCTGCTATCTAACAGCTAAGACAGCAACCTGAAGTGCCCCA
>PVKE010031713.1:0-18888 GCA_004027555.1 Craseonycteris thonglongyai
TCCATAATGCTGGTGCCCTCTCCCACCTCCCCTCCCTCTCTCCCTCCCCCCTCCTCCCCTTCTCTCAGGCAATCACCAAGTTATTGGGTGTGTCCATAGGTCTCTGTGTCTTTGTAACTTTCAGTTTTATATTCCACCTATAAGTGAGGTCATATTTTTCCGGGTTCTTTCAGTCTGACTTATTTCGCTTAATAAGATGGTCTCTAGGTCCATCCATGTTGCCAGAAATGACTGTATTTCATCATTTCTTATCGCTGAGTAGTATTCCATTGTGTAAATGTACCACATCTTCTTTATCCAGTGTGACGCAGTTTTTAACAAGTAAACAAGTAACTATATTGGAACACCCTCCCTGCTCACCTGATCTGGCCCTCCATGACTAGTATTTTTTTTTTTTTACCCAAAGATAAAGGAACTATGGAAGTAGATACATTTTGATGACATTCAGGACATCAAGGGTAAATGATGTTGGCTCTGATGGCCATTCCAGAAACAGAGTTCCAAAATTGCTTTGAAGGGTGGACTAGGCAATAGTGATGGTGCATAACTTCCCAGAGGGAGTACTTCGAAGGTGACCACAGTGATATTCAGCAATGAGGTATGCAACACTTTTTCTAGGATGAGTTTACAAACTTAATTGTCAGACCTTGTAGTCTATGTTTTAGTTATTGTGTTTTTAATATTTTACTGCTTCTTTTTAATGTTTTCTATTTCCATTTTTATGTTTTCTATTTTCTTTGTTGAAGTTTTCTGTGACATCGACATCATTGAGCATCCTTATAACTAGTGTTTGGAACTCTGGATCTGGTAGATTGCTTGACTCCATTTTGTTTACTTCTTTTTCTGCAGCTCTGTTGTGTCTGTTTCCTCATTTTGGTTGTCTCCCTGTGTTTATTTCTATGTAGTAGATAGGGCTGCTATATATCCCAGTGTTGGTAGAGTAGCCTTGTACAGTAGATGCCATGTGGGGTTCAGTGGCACAGTCTCTTTGGTCACCAAAGCTGGGTGCTCCGGATGTGTCCCTTGTGTAGTTTTTCTGTGCCCTCCTGTTCTAACTGAGCCTTGGTTGCTGTTTGCACATCATTGGGAGGGATTGACTCCCAGGCTGATTGGTTGTGAGGACTGGTCTTGTATAGGGTCGAAGAGATGTGGTACCGATACTGACCTTACAGAGCTGGGTTCATTTCAGCAGGGCTCTGGTGCCTGTCCAGTCTGCCATTTAGGTGTGTCATCCTTGGTGGTGGCACATTGATGTTCCAGCTTGGTCTGAAGCTGACAAGTGGGCACGCCAGCCTCATAATTTCCTGGGAGGGTACCCACTGCAGGTCATGTTTATTCACATCCTGTGCCCTGCCAAAGGCCACGTGGAATGAACCACAACACAATCCACAGATATCACCACCCACACTGGGCTAGGAGGAGCCTTGATAGGCTGAGCCACAAACCAAGGCTGGTTGTTGCCAGTGCTGGCTCAGGGCTGCTCAACCAGAGATGGTGATAGAAAGAGAGCTGCTTCTGGGTGGTGATCATGTAATGCGATGTATAGACAGTGTAATGTAGAATTGTACACCTGGAAACAATGTAATTGTTATCAATCAATATCACCCCAATAAATTTAACAATAAAAAAAAATAAAAATAAACCAAACCAGAGGTATGCTGAAACCAGATGCTGCTTGTTTGGGTTTTGTGAACCTTTGAGAGATTTTAGTAAAGTCTGCAATATGAGCCACGGCAGACCATTTGTGCAGAAAAATTCACTGGAAGTGGCTTGGGTGTGACCCAAGATTGGGTGGGTCAGGGACACAGAATCACCAGGGCAGGGTGAAGGAAGGGTGTAAGCCAGGTTGATGGAATTCAGATATAGTGCAGTCTATGTCTGCATGCTGGCAGGGTGGAGGGCTCAACAAAGAAACAATGGGTTCCACCAGTTCCTATGGTCCAGAAAAGTTGCCCCTCTAGCTGTTGCCCTGAGGCCAGACAACTCATTCCCCTCCCTGGCAACTTTTGAGTTACTGCGCTAGTACTGGAGCTCAGAATGCAGCCATCTGTCAGTGAATACATTTGTGTCTGTGCCTTTGAAGAGGACCACCTGGGATTTCAGCTGCCCTCATCTCATTCAGCCACAATCTCCACTGCTTTTTACAGCCAGAAGTTATGGGGACTTCTCTCTTTGGCACTGAAACTCCTACCAGTCTCAAGGTGGCTTTTTCTGTGTGTCATTGGATGTAGGGCTTCAGTTCAGCCTAGACTTTAGGTGATTAACCACAATGGTTGTTTTGTAGTTTAGTTGTAATTTTGATATGGTCATGAGAGAATGCAAGAACAGTGTTGTCCTGTTTCACCATGTTGACCAGAATTCTCCTGTATGTCTACTTAAAAAAAAAAAAAAAGATTTATTTTATTGTTTGAGATAAGGTGTGTGTGAGAGAGAGAGGGAGAGAGAGAGAGAGAGAGAGAGAGAGAGAGAGAGAGAGAGAGAGAGAGAGAGAGAGAAGGAGGGGGAGGGCCCAAAGCAGTCTCCAAGTTGTACATCATTCGTTGTGACACTATTTTGTTCCACACAGGTGGAGGTGGGGACGTGTGGTGCAGGAACTGAACTGGGGGCCTCCTGCATGAGAGGCAAGAACCTTTGCTGCCATCCCAGTGGTTACCATTTGTGCCACAGTTCAGTATATAGGTTTGCATGGGCCGGGGCTATGATTTGAACCTTGAACCTCGTGATTGCTAGGCAAGTGCTCAACCTGCTGAGCTATCCAGGCATCCCCTCCTGTGTGTCTTCTTTAGAGAAATGTCTGTACATGTCCTCTGCTTATTTTATTTTAGACAGAGAGAGAGGCAGACGGAGAGAAGGGGGAGGGCCCAGAGCAGTCTCCATAGTTTACAGTATCAGTTTTTCCATACAGTTTCACTCCACAGGTGGGTGCCGGGCTGCGCAGGGCAGGAACTGGGCTGGGAGCCTTCCACATAGGTCCCGGCAAGAACTGAACTGGGGGCACACCCCAGTTCAGCATATGGGTCTGCCTGGGCCAGTGCCGGGATTCAATCCCTGGTCTCTGGGGCTGCAAAGCGAGGGCTCAACCTGCTGAACCATACCAGATTCCCCGTCTGCTCATTTTAAAACAGATTGTTTCTTTCTTGTGTGTGTGTGTGTGTGTGTGTGTAAAGTTTTATGACATTCCTTACATAAAAGTATTTTCCCTCTATTTTCACTTTGCTGAGAGTTTTTATCATAAATGGATGCTGGACTTTTTCAAATGTTTTTTTTCTGTGTCTATTGATGAAATCGTATGATTTTTTAACCTTCATTTTGTTTACAGTATATCATGTTAATTGACTTGCTGATATTAAATCAACCTTTGTCCCAGGAATAAATCCCACTTGATTATAGTGTATGATCCTTCACATGTGTTGCTTAATTTGATTTGCTAATATTTTGTTGAGCATTTTTGCATTTATGTTCATCACAAATATTGACTTGCATACTTTTTTATTTTTATTATTATTATTATTTTTTGGTAATGTCTTTGTGTAGTTTTGGAATCAGGGTAACATTGTTCTCACAAAATGAGCTAGGGACCCTTTTGACACCTTTAGTTTTTTAGAATAGTTTGAGAAAGATATCTGTGAATTCTTCTTTGAATATTCGGTAAAATTCATTTATATAGTAAATTTTATTTGTTGGGAGTTTTTAACTACTGATTCAATTTAATTCACACTTATCAGTCTGTTCACATTTTTTGTTTCTTCTTGATCCAGTCTTGGAAGATTGTACATCCTTAGGAACATATTTCTTCCTTTGAGATTGTTTAAATTATTGGCATATATCTTTTTGTAGTGTTTCCTTACAATCCTTTGCATTTATGTGTTGTTGATTGTCGCTTCTTTGTTTGATTTTGTTTATTTGGACCCTCTCTCTTTTTCTTTAATGAGATTAGATAAAGCTTTATCAATTTTATTTATCTTTTTGAAGAACCAGCTCTTGATTTTATTGATTTATAAATAATTTTAGACTTTATGTCCTTTATTACCTCCTTGATCTTTATTATTTTCCTTCTTCAACTCATTTTGGGGTTTGTTTCTTTTTCTTTTTCTATTTCCTTTAGGTATAAGGTTAGATTGCTTATTTGAGATTGTTCTTGTTTTTTGATGTACGCCTGCATTGGTGGTAATTTTCCTCTTAAGCCTACTTTCACTATATCTCATAGATTTCGGTCATGGTGTTTTTATTTTCATTTGTCTCAAGGTATATTTTGATGTCTTCATTGATCTTATTGTTAATCCACTCATTAATTAGCAGTATTTTATTTAGCCTAAATAAAATTTAGTTTTATTTTTGTAATTGATTTTATTTTGTTTATTTTTTCAAAGAACAGTTCTTGGTTTCATTTATCTTTTGTATTGCTTTTTTTTAGATTTTAATTTGTTTATTTACATTCTGATCTTTATTATTTTCTTCTACTCAGTTTGGGCTTTGTTGGCTGAAATTTTTTTTTTCTTCTCTATTTCCTTTAAGTGTATGGCCAGATTATTTATATGAGGTTTTTCTTGTTTCTTGGGATAGGCCTATATTGCTGTTAAGTTTTCTCTTAGGCTTGCTTTCACTGTGTCTCATAGATTTTTGGTCATTGTGATTTAATATTTACTTGTCTCAAGATATCTTTTGACTTCTTCTTTGATTTTGTTGTTAACCCAGTCATCATGTAGTAGCATGTTATTTAGACTTCACATGTTTGTTTTTTAGTTTTCTTATAATTGATTCCTAAATTCATATCATTATGATCAGAGATGATGCTTGATATGATTTTATCTTCTTACATTTATTGAGACTTATTTGGTTCCCTAATATGTGATCTATTTTGGAAAATGTTGCATGTACACTTGAAAATAATATTCTTGAATATTCCACCTTTTTTTGAGTAAAATGTTCTAAAAATATCAATAAAATTTATCTAGTCTAATGTGACGTTTAAGGCCACTGTTTCTTTATTGATTTCTGTCTAAATGATCTATCTATTGATGTTGATATTGATGCGATGTTAAAGACCTCTAATATTACTGTATTAAGTTGATCTTTTCTTTTATGTCCATCAGTGTTTGCTTCATTTATTTAGTTGTTCCTCTAGAGTGAATAAATGTTTACAAGGGTTAGATTCTCTTGTTAGATTTATTCCTTTATCATTATGAAACATCCTACTCTGCTTTCTGTCATAACTTTTTTAATATAAGTATTGCTACCCAACTGTATTTTTATTCCTTTTTGCATGAAATATCTCTTTCCATCTCTTTACTTTCAGACAGTGTGTGTCTTTCAATTTGAAGTGGGTCTCTTATAAGCAGCGGAAGTGAGTCTTGTTTTCTTATTCATTCAGCCATGCTAAATTTTTTGATTAAAGTATTTAGTAAGTTTACATTTAAAGTAATTATTGATAAGTATGTAGTTATAATCATGTTATTATTCATATTTTTCCATATTTTTAAATTTCTTCATTTTATTTGTGTTCTATTTATTTTTATTGTTAAGTTTATTGGGGTGACATTGGTTAGTAAAAATTTACATAGTTTCCAGGTGTACAATTCTATAGTACTTCATCTATGTGTTACAATATGTGTTCCATATTTTTTATTGTTAACTTTATTGGGGTGACATTGGTTAGTAAAGATTACATGGGTTCCAGATGTACAATTCTACAATACGTCATCTGTGTGTTGCATTATGTGTTCATGCCCTTTTTATTTTATTTTTCTTAAAGAAGTTTAATGTATCTTGTAACACTGGTTTGAAGGCAATGAACTTCTTCCTTTTTTCTTTTCTGGCATGCTCTTTCTCTCTCCTTTGATTATAAATTATAGCTTTACTGGCTCTAGTAATCTTGGTTGTGGATCATGAATGTCCAAACTGTGGCCCAGGATGGCTTTGAATGAGGTCCAATACAAATTCTTAAAACATTATGAGACTATTTTGCGACCTATTTTTTTTTTTTTTTTTAACTCATCAGCTATTATTAGTGTTAATGTATTTAATGTGTGGCTCAAGACAAGTCTTCCAATGTGGCCCAGGAAAGCTGAAAAGTTGAATACCACTGTTGTAGATTGTTGTTTTTCATTACTTTGAATATTCATGCCAATCCCTTCTGACATACAAAGTTTTTGATGAGAAATCAGTTGACAGTCTTATGGGAGTTCCTTGTAGGTAATTAACTGCTTTCCTTTTTTTTGTTTGTTTTTAAGATTCTGTCTTTAACTTTGGCATTTTAATTATGATGTGTCTTAGTGTGGGCCTCTGGATTCATCTTGTTTGAGAATTTCTGAACTTCCTGGACTTTTGTGTCTATTTTCTTCACCAGGTTAGAGAGGTATCAGTCATTATTATTTTTTTAAGGTTTATTTTATTGTTTGAGAGAAGGTGGGAGAGAGACATATAGACAGAGAGAAGGAGGGAGGGCCCAGAGCAGTCTCCATAGTTGTACATCATTAGTTGTGACATAGTTTCATTCTACACAGGTGGATGTGGGGTTGTGCTGGGGTGGGGGTGGGGGGGAACCAAACTGGGGGCCTCCCACATGGGAAGTGGGAATCTTTGCCATCATCCCAGCAGTTACCAGTTGTGCCACAGTTCAGCATGTGGGTTTGCATGAGATGGGGCTGGGATTCGTTCCTCAGGCCTCATGGTAGCAAGGCAAGTGCTCAACTGCTGAACTATCCTGGTATCCTCAGTCGTTATTTCAATCTCTTGTTCTCTGTCTGCTCCTTCTTGTAGCCTTCTGATCAGTGTGTTGGTATACTTGATGTTGTCCCAGAGGCACCTTAAATTGTCCTAATTTCTTTAAATTCTTTTTAATTTTTTCTTTTTCTAATTGGGTGTTTTCCCCTATCTTATCTTCTAAATTATTGATTTTATTCTCTGTTTCATCTAATTTGTTGTTGCTCAAACCTAATATGTTTTTCATTTCAGTTAGTGTATTCTTCATTCCTGACTGATTCTTTTTTATGGTTTTGATGTCCCCTTTTAATTTTACTATCTCTTTTTTGAAGTTTTCCTTGAATTCACTTATCCTTCCCCTATGTTCATTGAGCATCCTTATGACCAGTGTTTTAAATTCATATCTGGCAAATTGCTTGCCTTCATTTCTTTTAGTCCACCCCGCCCCCCGCCCCCACAAGAGTCTTTTTCTGTTACAGTCATACCTAGGTACTCAAATGTTTTGAAACTCATCAAATTTGGTACTTGATGCATTTTGACCAGGAAATTTTGTTCCAGTACTCACAGTCTGTTTGATATTTGATGTGCAAGCTAGAACTCATCAGTGTCAATTGCCTTGTGTCTTGCTAACTGTTCCAGCTGAAACAGGGGGTCATGTGTAGTCATGTAGTAAGTGGCTCCTGATCTGTGTATATTTCCTTGCTGTCTTAGCTGCTATGGTCATCTTGTGTATTTTTTGGTTTGGGAATGTATTAAATTTACATTATTACTTCCTATGGGGAAAAAATTGTTTGGTACACATTGTTTTTGGTACTCATCTCACCTCCTGGAACCAATTAACAATGAGCATTGAGGCACCACTATATTTCATTTGGAATATGTTCCTTTGTCTTCCCATTTTGGCTGCCTCCCTGTGTTATTTTTTATGTCTTAAATGAGTGGTGCTGTGTCTCCTGGTTTTATTACTGTGACCTTATGTGGTAGGTGTACTGTGGATCACAGTAGCACTGTATTTCTGGTCACCTGAGCTGGGTTCTCCAGGAATGTCCTATGGGTGGGTTGTGTGTGCCCCACTGTTGTCACTGAGTCTTGATTACTATTGACAAATCAATGAGTAATGTTTATCATCAGGTTGGCTTACTGTGAGGACCGGCTGCAACAACAGTGGACGAGTTGATGTGCAGGGGCTGACCCCACAAAGCAGGATTTGCCACGTCAGTGCTCTGTTGCCTGCCAAGAATACCTTTTGGGTGTGCTATTTGTGAATCTATTTGGGTGGTGCTCAGGTATGGTTTGAAGCTGGCCACTGGGTTTTTTGGGCTCTGGGGTCTCTTGGGAAGGTTGTGGTGCAGGCAAAGTTCAGCCACTGCCTGTGCCCAGCCAGGGGCTACCTGAAAGGAACTACAAAGTGATCCACAGTTGGTAGCTGCCTATGCTGGAGTTGGAGGTACCCAGGAGAACTCACACTGTGAACTGAGACTGGCTACCAGGGCTGGTCCTGAGGCCACTCAGCGAGATACACAGGGCTCAGTGAAGCCAGTTGCCACCTTCCTGGGACCTGCCCACCTTTTAGAGTTTTTTTTTGGAAATTTGCAGGATGGCCAAAGTGGGCTGCCCATGAGAAACAGCTGCTGAAAGGGGCTCAGGTGGTGCGGGGTCTCAGCAAGTCACCAAGGTGGAGTGAGTGGGGTTTTCCAGGTTAATGCAGATGCAGATTTGATACCCTTCTGTACCTATAGGCTGTGTGAGGGGAGGGTTCAACACAGGAACAATGGCAGCTACTGGCATATGAGTCCCCTATAAACCTTGCCCTAAAGCCATATAATTTAGTTCCTCTCCATATGCCTGTGGTTCCTTTTGAGCTGCTGTCCCTTTGCTGGAGCTTAGGGTATTTGCGAGTGAGTCAGTGTGTGGGTCCTTTAAAAGGATGTATGGTTTTCTAACAGCCCTTTGTCTCACTTGGATTGAATGTTTGCTGATTTTCACAGCTTGATGTTATGAAGATTCCTCTTCCCAGCACTGGTGCTCTGGGTTGGGAAGCTTCATGTGAGGCTGGGACCCCCTCACTCCTCGGGGGGGACCTTTGCAGCCAAGATACCCCTTCCAATTATCAACTGCCACACCTGGGGGTGAGACCAAACCTTTTGAGTCTCTGCCCCTTTGACCAGTGTCCACATGTGTTACTCTTTTATTTTCTTTCTTTTTTTTTAAATTTTTATTTAATATATTTTTATTTACCGTATTTATTTATTTTTGACAGAGAGAGAGAGAGAGAGAGAGAGAGAGATACAGAGACAGAGACAGAGACAGAGAGAGAACTGAACTGGGGGAGCTCCCAGTTCAGCATATGGTTCCGCATGGGCCGGGGCCGGGACTCGATCCTCGGTCCCCGGCGCTGCAAAGTGAGCGCTCAACCCACTGAGCATCCTGGCTTCCCCAACTCTTTTATTTTCAAAAAGATTTATTTTATTGTTTTTGACAGAGAGAGAGAGAGAGAGGGAGAGAGAGAGAGAGAGGGAGAGAGAGAGAGAGAGAGAGAGAAGGGGGAGGGCCCAGAGCAGTCTCTACAGTTGTACTTCATCAGTTTTTTTCATGGTTTCTTCCACACAGGTGGGTGGAGGCCCTGCAGGGTGGGAACAGAGCTGGGGGCCTCCTGCATGGGAGGCACACCCCCTCAAGCCAGAGCTGAACTGGGGGCCTCCTGCTTGGGAAGCACATCCCAGTTCAGCATATGGGTCCACAAAGTCTGGAGCCAGGGTTTGATCTTTGGTTCCCAGGGATGCAAAGCTAGTGTTTAACCCACTGAGTCATTCTGGCTTCCCTATGTCATTCTTTATATTCTTAGTTAGAGGAGTTTCAGTCAGCTAGCCTTAAGATGGTTCTCCAGGGTGACAGTTCTGTAATTTGGTTGTAATTTTGATGTGGTTGTGCAAGGACGTAAGCATAGCATTTACCTACTTTGCCATTTTGACTGAAAACTTTTTTTTTTCTTGATCCACCTCATGGAGAATGTTATCAAATTTATTGATTTTTATAATGAAACAACTTTTGATCTCATCAGTCTTCTCTATTATATATTTGTTTTCTATATTATTAATTTCTATTCTTGTTAATTTCTTTTATTTTATTTAGGCTTATTTTACTATTCTATTTCTAACTTTGTGAGATGAACACTTAGCTTACTGATTTTATCTTTTGTAGTGAATACTGTATATTACCCTCTGAGAATGGGCCTACCTGCGTTCTTTAGTATTTTTTTTATCATCAGTTAATCAATTAATAAGTATACTTATTCATTCACACATATATGGAGGTTTTTAAGCTGTTTTCTGTTAGTGATTTTAGGCTTAATAGGACTGTGGACCCAGAACAGAATATGGTCATTTAAATATTTTAAAATTTGTTGAGCTTTTCTTAACGTATCAGCATATAGTTAATTTTTATCAATGCACAGTGTGTGCCTAAAAAAATAATGTATATTCTGCCATTGTTGGGTACTATTTTTTATGTCAGTTTAAGTCTCTTCATAATGTTCAGATCTTCCAATATTGGCTGATTTTTTCCTACTTCTATTATTTACTCAGAAAATCATGATTATGCTTCTCACTATGATTATTAGCTTTTCTATTTCACCTTGTAGTTCTGTCCATTTTTTTTCTATATTTTGAGATTATGATATTGGGTAAGTATGAATTAAGAATGGGTTAAGATTGTCAACATTTTCTTAAGATATTTCCCTCTTTGTGTTTAGTTAGGTGTTTTTATCTACTATATCTGATATTAGTACCCAATCATCATTTTAGTTTAATGATTGCATGCTGTGTTTTATCCATCTTTTTGTTTTCAACTTTTTGTTTTTTATATTGAGCTGTATTATTTATAATCAGAATATATCGAATTTTAAAAGTTCAATATGACCATTTTTTCTTTTAATAGGAGTATATACTGTAATTACTGATATATTTGTTTTCAGTTTACCTAATCCTCTTTATACTACTATTTTTCTTCTTTATTTATTTGTTTTTTTTGTAGATTAATTTCTTGTATCCTATATTTGCTCCCTTCTCCAATATCAGCTTAGTAGCTATACAATTACCATTTTTTCAGTGTTTATCCTGAAGAATATAGCAGATATATTTCAATGATCAAAGACTAATATTGCTTGATTCTTTTATCCATTTTCTTGACATTGTAATGGTCTTAAAATACTTTAACTCCATTTACTCTGCTCTCAAGTTTTATGCTATATTTGCCTTGTCTCTAATTTGCATTGCTCTTTTGCCTTTTTGTGTTTCATGTTCAGTGTTTTCTTCTTATTTTACTTTCAGAAACAGAAAATAAAAAGCTTTATCTTTACAAAATTTATATTTTTGTTGGAGACACAGTCAACATACAAATAAGTAGCTAAAATATATAGCATATTAGACGATGATATTATTTGAGAGAAAAACAAAGCAGGGAAATGGGATGTAAAATGTTGGAAAACAGGATTAGACGTTCAAATGCATTTGATTAGGAAAGTGTCCTCAGATTATTTAGGTTTGAGCAAAGACCCACAGAAGTTGAGGGAGTAAGCCATACAAAAATTGGAAAGAAGAAGATTTCTGGCATAGGGCATTGTAAGTGAAAAGACACTGGGGTAGCATTACACCTCACGTGTTCCAAGATCAGCCAGGAGGCTGGTGTGGTTGGAGTTAAATGGGTATGGGAGAGGAGAAGTGAATGATAACAGAGAGGTACAGTAAGATAGTAAGGTAGGAATAGAATAATGTCACTTGGGCACTTTAGTAAGATTTTGGGGCTTACTGTTCTGATATAAAACCCAGTTTAAAAGAAGTGATATGGGGAAGCTGGGATGGCTCAGTGGGTTAAGCGCTCACTTTGTAGCCTCAAGGACCGAGGATCAAGTCCTGGGCCTGGCCCATGTGGACCCATATGCTGAACTAGAGAGTGCCCCCAGTTTGGTTCTCACCAGGGTGAGATCCTGGCCCTGTTCCTGCCCTGTGCAGCCCCACGCTCACCTGTGGAATGAAACTATGTGGAAAAACCAATGATGTGCAACTATGGAGACTGCTCTGGGCCCTCCCCCTTATCTCTGTCTCTGTCTCTGTATCTCTCTCTCTCTGTCAAAAAACAATAAAAATATATCTTTAAAAGAAAGATAGTAACTGAATACAAAAAACAACTTCTTTTGTTTTAGCTTACAGTTTTAGAGGACTTATTATCTGTCAGGCACTGTTTTAGGCACCTTACATGGAAGATTGATTTCATAATCAATTTATAAGAAGAATGTAAGTTTCACACAGGTTAATTACTTTTTTCAAGCTCACAGCTCACATGTAGCAAGGCTAGGAGTCAAATCCATGTGTTCTCAAACATATTTCTGTATTTCTCTGACTCTTGTCATCTAATGACAAAATTTACCAGTTCCTCTGGGGAAATTGAGCTCTGAGCTTTGTAGATAGACTTTTCTACATCTCTCTTTTTAGTACACATATCAGCAAATGATCCCATGAAACTCAATTGGTTTGCCATGTGGATCATTCGCCTATTCCATGTTTTACTGTCACATTTTACGCACTGAATTCTGGGCCATTTTCCCCTAAGTGCTTATTGCCAGTCCATGAGGATAGATAAATACAAATTCAATGTTGCACACAAAGAAAATCACATCTCATAGAAGACATTGGTATATGAGTTATTTAAATTATGTGATCTTTCATCTACATTTCAGTGACCAATTATGTTCCTTCTTTATATTATATAGTATAACATAACATAAAAAAGTCCTTGGGTAGACTATGTAAGAAAAGCTTGTACTTGAAATAATCCAATATTATATTTGTAAGATTACAAATGAGTAGCATATGCATTCCTTAATTTATTACTTTTTATATTCATGCCTGTGTAGCCTTCCTCAGAGGGAGGAATGTTGGTTAATCTAACATTCTGTAGAACAATCTAGAGATCAGGCAATTTATTTTATTTTGTACACAATTTGGCTAGAAAACTGACGATTCTTTGATACAATATAAAATATTAGCTGGCAGGTAAAAATAAGCCTGTTAATGAATGTGATTAGAATAGCAGCTGAAGAGTTTGCAGTATCATTTAAATAATAGATCTTAAAATATTCAGGGAATCAATTAAAAGTCTTCAGGATTAAAAATATCTGTGTTCATGTGCTTAACTTTAAAATGAATAGCAGGCGAAAACATAGCCACATCTTCTGTCAGAAAAGTGTTTAAAGGTTTTAAGGGCATCTGACAGTTTCTGAGCTCAACCAACTTCTGGGGGAAACTCTGATGGGCCAAAATGCAGGCATCTTGAACACTGGGTGCAAACTGTGCTTCCAAAAACAGGAGAAGCACTAGAGAACAATTGAATAGGTGTCTTGGCCATATACCCTGGAGGTTTTGCAATCTCCTTAGCACTGGAGAAGAGCACAGCTTCCAAACAGGATTAAGAAGAAAAGTGGTAGTTTCTTAAGCATGTTCTTTTCTAATGGTTGCTCCAAAGACCTTGAAAAGTTTCAAACCAGAAGTTCTGAACTGAATAATCTATATAAAAGTTTTTGGGTAGACTTAATTAGACAGCATAACTTACAAATTAACAAATATTATGTAGCATTTCAACTAGGTCAATTAACTTCTATCGTTCCCTACTAAAAAATTAAATAGCTTTTTCTCTCCCCCTTCGTCCTGTCTCTGTATCTCTCTCTGTCAAAAACAATAAAAAGAAATCTTAAAAAATAAACAAACAAACAAACAAATAAATAATTAAATAGCTTTTTAAAGCTTTGCCTTTATGCTTTTATCTCCAGGAAAGATCTAAGGGAAGTGTCCATTGTCATACTGTTCTATAATGCAAAGTTGAAAGTTTTTCTTCATATTATAGTAGATAGAAGCATATAATCCTGGGAACATTATTTAGTTCAGACCATGATTGTCAAAAATATTTTAATTTTGGGGATAGATTCATGCCTTATTCCATATCTACATTCAAAAGATGTATACTTGTTTATAGATACTAACACAATTTTTTGGTGCTTTATTTTTATTACATCAGTAGAAAACTGGGTAGGTTTAGAAATCCTGTAGATACAACTACTGGTTTTGTGAAAATAAATTCAGAATTTCTGAACCTGTAATATTTCTATTGGTTTCTTATTGCCTATATGGCTTCAAGTTTCATTGTCACCCACTGGACACAAGCAGCCAGGGTCCTACTCATGAACATCTGGTCTTCCTGAGAACAAAAATGAAAACCAAAAACCAAAAACCAAAAACCAAAAAACCAAAAAACAAAACAAGGGATGTGCTCAACCAGAGTCTGAACTTTTCTTCTAGACCCTGTTCTGTGACCTGGTCCCTCAAAATTCCTGCATAAATCTGTGAACTAGCTTTCAAGGATACAGTTTGTCCTCACATGAGTGGAATGCAGTGCTGAGGGTGTGTGTATCTATAGATCTAAGGGGTGGACAGTGAGTGGCCGCTTACAGGGGAAGAGTGAGCACTGGGAGTGAATGCAGCTTAAACATACGGGATGTACCGAGGTCTCTCAGGGGCCAAATGATGGGGATGGAAGCTAGGGTGAGGGGAAAACTGAGACTGGCCACACAGTCGGGGAGCCTCTATTTGCACTTTTGCCTCATGCCCCACTGGTCCTATGACACATGGTCATGCCCACACCAGGAGATAGAGGGGTTGGCGTCTTTAGTCTCTAACAAACAGTGCTGAAGACACAATTTGCCCTTTTACAAATTTTCTCTAATTATTTTATTCAGAAATTGAAACACGCACTTGACATTGTACCTTGAGATTAACAAGTCTCAGCGACTTGTTTCCTATTTTCCTCTGGTTCTCTTTCAGGCAGTTCCCCACCCTGTAACTCAACCATCATATATTATTCCCATCCCCCTCACCCAATACACACTCAGGTTTTTTCTCGTGGAACTCCCCATGGTTCTTCACTTTAGCCCCAGATATGTCTCCTGATGTGTTTGCCTTAGTCTAATCCCCTAGCGCTTGTGCTAATGGAAATTTCAAGTGGAAAGGGAGTGTGGTGTCATCATACTTTTTTATATGTGTTTGTGGGCAGCAGATGGGGGAAAGAGGAGGGAAAGCCCATAGCAATTAATATTTTGCAATGGATACCTTGAAATTACAAAATCTTGAGGATGTAAATTCTTCTAGGATTTATGATATTTGGCAATTAACCATTTGAAGACCAATAAAAAGAAAAGTGCATTTCCTGGGAAGAGCACTAAAGAAAGAAAATTATTACTGTTTAGATAAAAATAAGAAGAGTTAACATGTGCACATGTTAGCTAAGAGTGCAGATCCTGATCTGAAGACAGAAGGAATAGGCAGGTAGAAGGTAGGTTTAAATCCCACTAATTCAGGAAAATAAAAAGATAGTTTGAGACCAAGAAAGTACATACATCTGTGCGGTGAAAACACTAAATTAAACTGTCATAGGGTAGGAAGGCTTAATCCTGTCTCTTATTATCAACTGCCTTGGTGTAACCTTGAGAGGTTTATGAAACTGCTGAACTTCAGGCTCCTCATTTGTAATATTAGCATAATATCTTCCCTGATACTTTACAGGGGTGGGGGGTGCAGTATGAAGATGAAATAAAACAATGAATATGGAAGCACTTTGTCTACTGGATTTCCTCCATGTTATACACATTGGAGTGCCAAGTTCTACCCTAAGCTGAGATATGACTAAGACCCCATCCTGGTCAAGGCTAGAAAATGTGGCAATGTTGTGCTCCCAGATTGCGATCCCAACGGCAACCAAGACATCAACTCCGATGCAAATACAAAGAGAGGTTTTATTGATACAAGCTTGAGCCTGGTCAGTCGTCTCCCAGTACAACTAGGAGAGAAAGGTCCTGAGCTGGGGCAGGCAGGGGAATTTAAAGGAGAAAACCGCAAGCATGTGGGGTGATTGGATGAGGATAATCGTATCAGGGAGTGGAGCAAGGAGCAGAAGTTGGGCGGGGGAGTTTCGTTCCTCCCTGATAAGAGGGGAGAGGCTTGAGTTTCTCTCTCCTGGGGCCTTTGAGCATCCCCTTCCCCGAGATGACTGCCAATTTCACAAAATGAAGTCCCAATTTACAAAATGGAGTCTCATAGGTTTCACAGCAGTGCTTGTGTTCTTTGTTCTGATTTTCCCACAAGCGACTATTCCCAGGACATAAAGGTTGTTTTTGTTAATGAAAATAAAGGAGAATATTATTCTGATCTTGTCACACAGTTCTTTATCTCACTTATTGTTTGCTTTCTTTTGTAAATATAGATCTATGTATTAATATATTCTGGTGAGCTAACAGTATTGCACCGAGGATCCTACAAATAGCTCTTCATATGGACAGAATAAACGTTGTCTTCCTCAAGGAGCCTTAATTTTCTGAGATTTCCTTGGTCTAAGGGTTAGGATAGTAGCTGTAAAAAACCTTGTGCATTATATTACTTAGCCTATTGAAATACGAGTTTCCTCAGATATAAAATTAATATTTTTAATAATATAATTTTTGGGATCTTTTTCAGCTCAATTTCTAGGATGCTAAATCTATCATACAAACAAACTCAGATTTTTTTCCCATTTTTAAATGGTTAATAAGTAAAAGCAAAACCAACTAGAACCTAAATAATCACAATAATTAACTAAGTACCGTATTTTTTCCATTTAATAATTATTACTAAATATCAACTTTGTGTCAGTTCCAAGTACTGGGGACACTGGGTAAAAGTAAAATAGACAAGGTTTCTGCTCTTATGAAGCTCACTGCTAGGTAGGAAAGATAACAAGCTAATAAGTTACTAACAAAGACGTTGAATACGGACATGAGATATAAACTAGGAAATTTTATATTCACTGAATTAAGAATACATACTCCATTCCCCAGATCCCAAAACTTTTGATTGTCATTTTAAAAATGAAATGTGGAAGAGAAAGTAACTTGAAAGGGACTTAGGGAATTCTGAATGTTTGTTTGAAATCATCAACTCTTTCAGTTTTGAGTACAGAAAATCTAGACAGACACAAAAAATGAGTAAGTTTTGGCCTTAGAGACAGCATCAAACTTATGATGGTTATACATGGGCAAAACGCTGAGGGATATGGTCATTAACTTACATTGAGTTACAATGTACAAATTCATTTGTATAGTGATCCAGTGTGTTGGTAGAAATAAGATGCAAAATGCGATGAAACTAACTTGAAAGCACACTAAGTCTTATTAGCACAGTGAAACTAGTTATTATATATTTAAAATTTTAAAAAGTGATGGAAAATAATTTGTGTATAATGCTAGTAAATAAAACAAAAATTTAAAAAATAGATAAGAAATGGTTTTGATGGGAAAGCTGGGATGGCTCAGTGGGTTAAACACTCACTTTGAAGCCCCCGGGGACTGAGGATTGAATCCCGGCCCCGGCCCATGCGGACCCACATGCTGAACTGGGGTGTGCCCCCAGTTCAGTTCTTGCCAGGACCTATGCGGGAGGCCACCAGCCCAGTTCCTGCCCTGCGCAGCCTTGTGCCCACCTGTGGAGTGAAACTATATGGAAAACTAATGTCAACTATGGAGACTGCTCTGGGCCCTCCCCCTTCTCTCTGTATCTCTCTGTCTCTGTTTCTCTCTGTCAAAAATAAATAAAATACATCTTTATTTTTATTTTTATTCTTTTGCAGTCTTTCAAGCTTTTATTTAAGGATGATGTTTAAAAAAAAAAGAAATGGTTTTGAATTTATATGAAATTGTCAGCACTTGAAAGCAAATTGATCAAACAACTAAATTAGTAAGAGAAGCCATTGCAGATACATTTTTTTCTCTTCACCCAGCCCCCTAACCCTCTATTGTCTAGCAACAACCATCAATTTGTTCTTTGTACCTATGAGTCTATTTCTGTTTTGTTTTGTTCATTCATTTTTTTTGTTTGTTTGTTTGTTTGTTTTGGAATTCCTCTTTCGTGAGAGTCTCCAGTGGCTCTGATGTGGCTGCCTCGATGTCCTGAATCAATTCAAAGTGTTTCTCTTTCATGGTGATTTCGACTTTGGGGGAGAGTCAGAAGTCACATGGTGCCAGATCCAGTGAATAAGGTGGAAGAGGACACACCATCCTGTTTTTATTTGATAGAAGTTGCCGTACAGGAGTGATGTGTGACCTGAATCGATTCAGGACATGGAGGCAGCCGCGACAGCGCAACCGATGACACTCACAAAAGAGGACTTCCAGAACCGCTTCAGAAAGTGGCCAGAAGTATGGGATAAGTGTGTTCGAAGCAAGGGAGAGTATTTTGAGGGGGATTGATAGTAATGTGCCTTTTACTTAAGGTGACCAGATTTTAACATTGGTAAAGCGGGACACCATTGACCGGGGGGGAGGAGGTTCTTGATTAAAAATTTGGTCTATCTCCCGCCGTTCCCTAGCTTGTCGTGCATTCTTTCCAGAAAACAGGACTTTTTTTTCTTTATTTTTTATTTTTTTAATATTATTATATTTTATTGTTAAATTTAATGGGGTGACATTGGCTGGTAACAATTAGATAGTTTCCCGATGTACAACTCCACATCACATCACCCATGCATCGCATTATGTGCCCACCTCCCAAAATCAGGTCCCCCTCCAACACCATATATCTGGTGCCCAATCCGACCACCCCCGACAACTCTCCATCCCCCCTCCTCCCTCCTCTCCGGGTAAACACCAAACCATTGAGTGTGTCCATAATGCTGGTGCCCTCTCCCACTTCCCCTCCCTCCCCCCTCTTCCCCTTCCCTCTGGCAATCACCAAGTTATTGAGTGTGTCCATAGGTCTCTGTGTCTTTGTAACTTTCAGTTTTATATTCCACCTATAAGTGAGGTCATATTTTTCCGGATTCTTTCATTCTGACTTATTTCGCTTAATAAGATGGTCTCTAGGTCCATCCATGTTGCCACAAATGACTGTATTTCATCATTTATTATCGCTGAATAGTATTCCATTGTGTAAATGTACCACATCTTCTTTATCCAGTCATCTATCGAAGGGCATTTTGGTTGTTTCCATGTTCTGGCCACTGTGAACAGTGCTGCGATGAACATGCGGGTACAAACATTTTTAAAGATTAAGGTTTTCAGGTTTTTTGGGTAGATGCCCAGTAGAGGGATGGCTGGGTCATATGGTAATTCCA
>PVKE010031714.1:0-18885 GCA_004027555.1 Craseonycteris thonglongyai
TTAGGGCTTCTGCTTTCCTCTTGGATTTGGGGCTGTAATTCCTTCCACAGGTTAGGGAAATTTTCATCCACTATTTGTTTTAGTAGACTCTGAGAAGATTTCATCTCGCTTCCTTCTGGTACCCCTATTATTCTAATATTGTTCTTTCTGATGGAGTCAGAAAGTTCTTATAGGGCTCTTTCATTTCTCTTGATTTTCCGTTCCCTTTCTTCTTCCCTCTGTGACATTTCCATGTTTGTATCTTCAATTTCACTCAACCTTTCCTCTAGCTGGTCAGCCCTGTTTCCTATGCTGGTCAGTTCTTTTTTCAGCTCTCCCATGATGCCTTTCATTTCAAGGAGTTTCTTTTGGTTCTGCTCTAGCTTCTCAATTTTGTTGGTAAAGTACTCATTTTGCTCTGAAAATTTCTTGTTGAGGTCGTTTAACTGTGTCTGGGTACTTTGCCAGCATTGAGTGAGCTCTCTGAGTGTCTTGATTAATGCAGCCGTGAATTCTGTTTCACTTAGATTTGATTCCAAGTGTGCAAGGTCCTTTACTAAAGACTGCCCCTGATCTTCTGGAGGGGCTTTGGATTCTGAGGTGTGCATTGTGTTTGATGTGGTTCTTTTTGCTTTAGGCATGAGTCTGTTTTCCCTCTGGGGGTTTGCCTATTAGATGGGGTTCTCTTTATTTTTTCTTTTGGGCTTAGTTGTGGGAGGAGGAGATTTTGGGAGAGGGTTGGGAGAAGCAGACAGCTTCTGTGTCCTGGGGCACTTCAGGTTGCTGTCTTAGCTGTTAGATAGCAGGGTAGTAAAGGTGTGGCCAGGGGTGGGGGCATGTGAGCAGGAGCTAGGGCAGGCCTGAGACACAATAGCAGATTCCTCTTTCAGCAGGGGGGATGGTGGTTCAGTGGGGGCGGGGCGCAGGAGCTCTGGTCTTTCTCTCCTTTACCTGGCTGCCCCTCCTTCAATCGCATCTGCAAGCCACGCCCACAGGGCAGCACTTGGATGGGTCAGCCGTGCAGTCCTGTGCACCAGCAATGACTCCGCGGCGACTCGGTCGGCAGCCCAGTTGCGCGCTCGGGCTGCAACACCCCAGAGGCCCCGTGGGCGGGACGCCAAAAGCCCAGTTGCGCGCTTGCGAGCAGGCAGCAGCGCTGCAGCGGCCCGGTGGGCGGGGCTCCGAAAGCCCAGTTGCGCACTTGCGTGCTGGCAGCGGTGCCGCAGCGGCCTGGCGAGCAGGGCGCCAAAAGCCCAATTGCGCTGACAAGCAAGCAGCGGTGCCACAGTGGCCCGGTGGGCGGGGCGCCAAAAGCCCTGCGCGCACAGGCCGTAGCTCCGGCGGCAGCCGCTCTCCGCTCCTGGCTCTGCTGAGACCGCCGGAGTCACTCCCAGCACGTCCAATGCAGCTGTGCCCACTCCAGCCCCAGCCCTCACTCCAAGAGCCCTGTCCTCAGAAGGCGCTCCCTCATAGTCAGTCTCCCCCGTAAATCAGGGGTGCTGAGCTGCTGCGGGCTGGTGCCCTGCTCTCACCCCGCCCGCCGGGAAGTGCCGCCGCCCTGCTCCACAGTCCCTGCTCCACTTTAGGCTCTGTGATCTGATGAGGGCACTGTATGCTGTCCCTTGAGTTGGGATGTTAAATTGTCCACAGTCTTGTGGGGCTTCCACGCTCCCTAGGTCTCGGCTTCCAGCCCGCCCTCGGTCCAGCTCCACTGTGACAGTAGTCCCCCAATCCCCCTGTGTTTTTGCCAGCCCCCGGGCCGCGCTCCGAGTCTCTGTCCCCGAACCGCTGCTTCCCTTTCCCTCTCCCACTCTCCCCTTTTTTCTCTAACCTTTGTGTGTTGTTCCGCGTTGTGTGGTTCTCTTAGTTGAGGTTTCTTCTCAGGGTTTCCCCTGTGGGTTCCCCTCTGTTCACAAGGCCCTTCCCAGGCACTTACCGGCGTGCTCCTCTCATGCCGCCCTCTTGGATCTCCGTAGGCTGTTTTCTCCTTCTGTAGTTGTTAAAAGGGTGATTTCTTCTCTCTCCTTCCCCCATCAAAAATCTGAACAGTATTGAAATATGGGAGTTCACATATAAATACAAAAAGTCAATCGCTAAGTTGTGCTTCTTCGTTTGTTTAGAAGTTTCCTTGGTTTATCTGGGCGAAAATGACTGAATTTGATGATTTTCTTTTTTTTAGGCTCAGTTTATGAACCTCTTAAAAGCATTAATCTTCCGAGACCTGATACTGAAACTCTGTGGGATAAGCTGGATTATTATTACAGAATTGGTAAGCAAAACTGGAGGAGGACATGTGCTTAGGCAGCCATGGTTAGTAGTTATGGTGCCTGCGTTCTGTTATGTGCCTGATGTGACGATGAGGGTCTCTCATCTGGAGGTTGTGCTGTTGCAGGGCTTCGTCAGGAATGTATTCCAATTGCGTATTGATATGGGGACTAGAAAAGGAGCAGTAAGTTTAGTCCCTTGAATACTTTTAAAACTGTCCCCAGCGTCCTCTGGGTCCTTGTAGCCTTCCTAAACATTACTAGGTTTGAGAACTAGAGGCTGTTTCTTGATTGCTATTTACACGAAGATTGGGTGGAAAGATCCCTTGCTCACTTACTTATACATGGTTCTTAGGTAGTCCTGACTCTGTCACATCGATTTCTAATTCATTAAGGTATAAAAGGTAATCGCAGGTTGCTCTTACTAATATCAGGTCCCAGCTATATTTTGGGGGGTGGTGGTGGGTGGAGCAGGACCAGTGTGGCAAATATTGTTTTTTCATGTAAGGAAGCAACGTTAAGATCTGTATGTGTGGGGCTTCCCTGTTCATCAGAGCATAAGTTAGAAATGCCTATGAACTTTCTGTTACAGTGCTTCATGTGCCATTTACTTGCCCTAGCATGGCAAATAATATAAAATGTGATTTAATTTGTCTCCCCTAAGACAAGGATTGTTTTTGTTTATTTCATCTTCATCCTTCATGTAAAACCTTAATTCAACGTATTTTGGTCAAGATTCTGGTATCAGTTTTCATGTTGCCCTTTGATTATCACTGTAGCTCTAACTAGACAAAGAAAATGGCCGGAGTGACTTCCGGGAGGTAGTTTCTATGTCTTCAGCAGTTTTATTACAGCTCAGTTTTAAAACAACAAAATTATCAGAAGTGGGATGGATGAGGCTGAGGAAGCTAGGAAAATGGGTGGCCATAGAACTCATTCTTTTTCTTGTCTTCAATTGCAGTCAAGTCGACATTGCTGATGTATCAAAGCCCAACCACAGGGCTCTTTCCCACAAAAACATGCGGGGAGGATCCGAAGGCCAAGATCCAGGACAGCCTGTACTGCGCGGCCGCAGCCTGGGCCTTGGCGCTGGCCTACAGGTACGCCGCGGAGCGCTTGGCCGGCGCCTCCAGGTGTGGGCGGGAGCCTCTTGTTTGCCTGAGACACGCTGCTCAGCTGACTTTTGGCTCTGCAGCAGACTCACTGTGTGGCCGGTGACTGTTCACATCTCCTCTTCGGGCCTCTACACCTTGTGGTTTTCCTCAGGCTTTCCATGAGACTAGTTTTAATGCTTTAGAGCAAACTTTTCATCCCTAGGTTTGTGAATCAGCCTTGGTTTTGGGCAGGGTGAACTGCCATTCTCATGAGTTAGTCGGTGTCAGTCACAGAAGGAACTGGATGCTGAGTGAACTTTGCAAATGATAAAACTGGGGCCCAGAGCACTTAAAAGATTTGCTCAGAGTTACACAACTAGTTAATGACAGAGCCGTGTCCAGGACTCCCCCCGCCCTCCTCAGTGTTTTTCTCACTGCACTTCATTGAGGTATCACTTGTGAATTCTGGTTGTAAGTCAGATAATTATTTTATAGAGTAAAAGAAAAATTTCTTTCATGATACAAAATTTCTTCTTAATTTTATTACACAAGTATATGGAAAGCATCCAACATAGGTCCTGACACATAGTCAATAGTAAGACATTTTAAACATTTTTAAGATTAGGTTTCTGAATTTTAATTTTCTGAAGCTGACACAGGCATGTACTTCTGATTTGACAGTTATACCTCTCACATAAAAATGATTCCTCAGTTGTATGTCATTGGTGTGTCACGGTTGTACATCATTGTGTCACACTTGTAGGGGAAAATAAAATACTGAGGTAACATGAAGTAGTCACCTTTAACACATTGTGGGCTGATGCCACTACAGGCATTTCTTTGCATGTTCTATATAGACGATATTGACTACTACTGGGCTTAGGAGTACAGGGAGCACCTTAACCAAGTAGTCAAGCAAGTAATGGGGCAGATGACACTAGGTGTGTCCTGGTGTGACACAGTTGTAAGCACGCATCACCCATGTTGACTACTTACCAAATGTTTAAATAAATCTCTCTGTGAATAAACGGTTAGATAAAGCTAGGTTGTGACTATTTGTAATTCATCCTGCCTGGACTCTTAAAAAAGACAGGTTTCATAAATCAGATAATAGGTCTGAAAATGGCTAGATGAAGAGAGACTAGAGGAATATGGCAGCCAGATAAAATGCATGATCCTTGATTAGACTCACAAAAACACTATAAAGTATATTTGGGGGATAATTGGATACATTTGATATAGAGTATATACAGTAGATGATACAGTATCAATACAGTAGACTCTCTGTTAACCAGAACTTAAGCAACCGGCAAAAAAATTTTGCCAGTTGCTTGAGACCCGTTGCTTAAGAGTGCCAGTTCCTTGAGTTCTGGTTAATGGAGAGTCTACTTACATTATCCAGCATCTACTAATCCCATGGGTGCCAGTTAACTCTCTACTGTATTAAATTCCTTGAATGTGATAATGGTTTGGTTATATAGGAGAATGTTCTTGTTTTTAGGAGATACTTCTTTAGTATGTAAGGGTGATGATGTTTGTAGTTTACTTTCAAATAGTGCAGAAAATGAATTATAGAGAATGCAAGTTGATTTTAGCAACTGATGAATCCATGTGAAGAGTTAAAGGTTTATGCATATAGTATCCTTTTAGATTTTCTTCAGATTTGAAAGTTTTCTAAAGGAAATGTTGGGGGAAGTTGCTTTAAAAAATTGCTTCTCAGCCTTTTGGTTAAGCTCAAGTGAAATTGCTTTAAAAAATACAAGACTACAGGCCTTTTGCCAGAAGGATTTACACATCTGATAGATACATCACATTAACTAACTCTTGAACTCTTATCATTGGTGCATTATTTCCCCACAGGCAAACTTTAAGGAAAATAAAATGAGAATATTATTTGGTAGAAATAGCTATGTGACTTCATTGTTTACTAGCACTAATTAGGGATGTCTATTTTATTCAACTCCTAAAAGAGCAATAAATATGACACTGGGTGGGAACAGGAGGGTTTCTTGCAGGAAGGCATCCTCTCCCTGGGCTGGTGCTGCAAGGCCTTTCATCAGTCTTTGCCTTGAGTTTTCATTTTTCCAATATATACACATTTACCCAATATATACACATTTACCCAGTCTGAAAGTACTATTTCAAATCAGTAGTCCTTTAAAAAGGCACTGTTCTCAAATATAAAGAGTAAAGAAAATAAAATTCCATATTTAAACCCTAAAGTCATGGTTTTTCCAGAAAACATGTTTTATATTAAATACAAACATGCAAAAACCTTACAGGATACTTTTTAATATGATTTAGAGTATAGGTTCAAGTTTGTTTAACAGATTTTGTAGTATTGAGTAGGTTCAGAAACAGTTGTAACATGAACCATGTAAATCAAAAGAATATAATTATGTATAAAATAGAAGAATAGTTGTAATTATAAGAACAATAAAATGAAAGTATTCTATATTTAATTATTAGTTATAGAATTAATTATATAATATTTATTATAATTGGATATAATGAATATAATTATAATTTAAAATGATGGTACATTTGAAACTACAATTTGATATATAAATGACATTTTAAAAAGTCCACATATTAGTTAGCTTTTCTTTCCTCCTCTAAAACAAAAGTATAAAGTGAATTGTAATATTAAATTTAAGACAAACTACTTCAAAGCATATTTTTGCAAATTTTCTCTAATACAATATTGACTATATCTAAAAATAACACCAAATTATACTCTTAAATGGGTATGAATATAAATGTGCATAAAATAATCTTTTTAAGTCCTAACTACACACACAAATTCAAACAGGTTTCAGTTTTCATGAGATTGTTGACAAGACTTTGAAAAAATTAATGCAGTCAGAAAAATCAAATTCATAATTTTATAAACTTAATAACTTTATGTTATTAATTAATTACCAAAAGAGATAGATATAAATTCCTGAAGAGAGCATATTGACAGGTCAACCTTTGAGGAATTCTTCCTAATATAATCTATATAATTTTATTTTTGTTTACAAGTAGAATTAGACAAAAATTCTGTTAATATTATAACATAGAAGTTTTTAAAAACAAGTCATCACAACTTAGTATTCTGAAGGTACAAAGGGCTTCATAATAATTCTGTGATGAATTCCCTCTCATTTCTCCAAATGGGAGATGTTTCCCTTGCTAGACAGTAACAAAAAATCTGCTACTTGAGAGGAGGGTCGTGGGTGGAGGTGGGGGCTAAATATATGGCGATGGGAAGAATTGTATACCTGGAACCTATGTAATTATTACTAATCAATGTAACCCTAATAAATTTAACAATAAAAGAATAAAAGAAAAAAAATCCGCTACTTAAACTCCTAAGAAGATGAATTTTACAGGGCGCTAGTACATCATATGGCCAGCAAAGAGACTACATTCTCCTTAGGATACTGAACCTCCAGATATATTATTACATGAAAGAGAAAAATCTCACCCATTTTATTTTTTTATACCGCCTTAATTTTTATTTTATTCCCATCACCCCACCCTCCTTCAGATCATATTAAAACTTCTATTTGCATCCATAGAATTTGCTTAAAAAAAGCAGAATTTCTAGTTCCTGGTAGAAAATAGAGGAATTATTTTGGGCCACTGGGTTCACTTTATGTTTTAGGAAAGGTAAAAATATCCTGATGCCTAAAGGTTTTTACTCAAATGCATCTGCTCTTTTACTTCCTCGGTCAGAAGAGAAATATTCTGGTTACTATTTTATTTGCAGAAGAAAGAAGAAGCAGGAGCACTTTATTAAAATAGAAAGGTACTTTATTGTGGCTGAATTTTCCTAGAATATATTAGTCTTGGTTTAATGATTATTGAAATTAGGAGCAGGGAGTTATTTTAAACACAATTTTAGAAAAACAATTTTTTTCTGAATTATTATTACTATTTAGACAAGGTAGGAATTATACACAGAACAGTTCATTGAGTTCATTAATATTCCACCTGTGCTGTTTCCTCCATATATCAACGTCTGGTCCACAGTTATTCATGCTATAATTTGCCTTTGTTAAAACACTTGTGTCTGATATTGGGGTAAAAATGGAGCATAGGGTAAAATCATGCTAGTTTTACTTCATTGCCTACATATGAAGGGAGGAATGATGTTCTAATGATGAAACCTTAACTTTTTACAGATGTTCACCCTATGACATTAAATTGATCATCATTTCTCCTAGTAGTGGCGTGTGACATCTGAAGTTGGAAGATGAGATAATTATAGAATACTTTTCAAGGAGATGGGTGATACATTTTTCAAGTGGGGATGATCCTCAGATACTTTAAGATTTAGTGAAATGATGAATAAGCTACTTTGATTTTTTTTTTTTAGTAGTAGTGGGTAACTCTCATCTGCCTTTTGAAGGTCACTGATTCACAATAAAAAGGGAATTTGTGGACAGAAGAACATCTTTAACTCACTTTAATAGCTAGATTTTAGCTGTTCTTTCTTTTTAAAAGCACGTGATATAAACTGTAGCCGATTAAACTATGACCTGAGACTATCAAACTACATAACCAAATCCATCATGTATCATAGTGGATGTGTGTTTAGTTGAAGGCATCCCTGACTGAAGTGCCCATCTGGCACTATTAAACACCTGCAGAGCAAAGACTGTGCCTTCTGGGATCTGAGCCTCCTGGAGGCCAGGTGGCTGCTGCCCAACCTCAAGGGGTTGATATGAAAAAATTGCCTCTACTCTGTAACAGTGAGTTTAAAAACCTTCTGATAGATTTTTCCAGTATAGAACTATCCTTTAACATTTCAGCCAAGTCAATGTTGAAAATATTGCACACTATTTTTAAAGCAATTGGCTTACTTCCTTAAAAGAAGGAGAAATCTGCACAAACTTCATCATAGGATTTTTTTTATTGCAGTGTTTCTACATCTGCTAAGAAAATGGAGCTTCGCTGTTTTAGAATTAGTAGATGTTGCCAGACACAGGATTAGCCAGATAGTTAAATACTTAATTATCAAAAGCTCTGCTTCCTTTTCAAATCCATTTCCAATTTCTTTCATGAGTTATCTCTCTCGCCCAGGCGCATTGATGATGACAAGGGAAGAACCCATGAGCTGGAGCACTCGGCTGTAAAATGCATGAGAGGAATTCTCTACTGCTATATGCGCCAGGCCGATAAGGTAAAGCACCGTGGTGGGGGCCCGTCTCCCCACACTGTCCTGAGGATTAATTTAACCCATGTGGCAGGAGCATCTTCTGATGAGGAATGTCCTTTCTAAAGGCAAAGCCCTGTCCTGGGGCTGTTGGCTAGGTTAGAATAGCCTCTCCTTCCCAGCCCAGGGCTTTGAGAGGCTGAAATTGAAGACACAGCTCAGTGAGAGGTGATCGAGAATTGCTACTCAGGCTGCATTTTGTGTGTTTCATCTGGTGTTTGCTTGATAAAGACCCCGTTTCTCAGGAACCTCACAATATCCATACTTCTAACCAAGGTGATGTTATTTGAGAAAATCCTCATCAAATTCCTTTTGTACATATGAATGTTGGGCTTAAGTAAACTTCAGTTTAAAAATATAACACTTTATTTACATGTGAAGAGGACAGGAATTGCAGACTTAGAAAACAGCAAACTTTATAGGGTTATTGTGGAAATTATGTTTATTATTTTAAATAATATACATAAAAGCTTTAAACTGTAAAGCGCTACATAAATATATTTCTCCTCTTATCTACATCTTTGCCCCCAGGTCCTAATATAAGTATCCGTATGTATATCAGTGTGTCATGTGTCCCCAAGACCACCCCCAAGTGATGATTCATAAGCAAAGATTCACATCAGTAATTATACAGGCAATTTTTATTGTGAAATTTTTTGTATGTTTTTATCATGTGAATATTATATTAACTTGTACTTCAAAAGGATAAAAAAAATGTGATAGCACATTTCTTCTCAAGACCTATATCTGTAGTTAAAACTTACAAAATTCATTTATATTCTGCCACCAAAATATGGCATCAAGAAAATGTTTCTTGGCAGAAGAAGTAAATTTCTTCACAAGCTGATAATAGAGATACTTGTATGTGACAAACCTGTAATTTGTCTACTGAGCTTGACTTTGCAAATCATTATTATAAAGATTTTTCAATGCTTGATATAAAGTCTTATGTCATACTGACATCGTTGAATTAAACTGGTATGTCATACTCGAGGGCTATCTGGAAAGCGTCCAGCCATGTAACTGTCTTGGTATGTTGACAGTGGCTGGATTTTCTCAGGACAGCCCTCATATATGTAAGTAATTGTGATGAGAAAGTCCTAAGTGTGAGAAGGTGACTGTTTATTTCACATTTATCATTTCATGAATGCCTCATGACTATGAGTTCAACTTTTCTCTCAAGGAAACATTGTGAGACCCATGAATTTCATGAGTTTGCTAAACAAGCCGACAGACTTAAATTAGAATCATTTATCAGAAAGAAGGACATTATATAAAGTTTTTTCTTTGTGGCTTGTTTAGTCAATTATCAGTGTCCCTTTCTAAATATTATTCAACCTTACCAATCTTCACAATTATGTTTTGTTTTGAATACAGCTTCAACGTGGCTTTAGCTGTCTTGAATTTCTTAAATTAGAAAGGGTTAGCATTTCTTTCCTTACGTAAGTACAAAGTAGACCATTAAAATAAGCTGAGTTGTAAGAAAGTATGGATCACATTGGGGTTAGGTATTTATGTGTGCCATAAAGTGTGGAGTTTAAGCATTTTCTCTATTATCATCGTTCTTGACCCCCATGCCTTTAGAGTAGGCATGGAGGGAACTGCTACAGTGCACACAGGACCATGAGGGGCTGACGCAGGAAGACTGGACTGTGCCCCCAGCACACTGCCCCCCCCACACCTCCACCTCTTGTTGCTGCTGGCCATTCCCGTCCTGATTCCACAGCAGCAGGAAATGCTACCGTGTTTTAAAATGTGAAATATATATCTTTTGGTCCTCCTTTAAAACTAAAGGAAGCTATCTTTAGTGTTCATTTGCTATTGACCTTAAGGCCCATCTTCCCTCTCAAGTAAAGGGAAAGTCTTAGAAAGTTTAAGGTGCTCTACTTTTATTGATTTGTCTTCATGAAACATGCCTCCTGACATATTTTCTAAAAATACTACCTGAAAGAGATATTTTTAATTTATTATGAATCTGAGTTGATCGAGTTGTCCTTGATTTGCAGAATGAAGAGCAATCTGATTTCTGTTATTGTCTTACCATTTGTCTTAATGTTTACTTGTTATCGTTAGGTATTTTTTAACCTCTAAATGTTCATATGCCTAGTCTCTCATTTACTCTTCCTTAAGGAAAAGCAGTCAGAATTTTTCAAAATCAAGTCAATCTGCTCTTAGGGCAGAGATTTGCTTCACAATAGGCTATGAATATTGCTGTCTTTACTTAAAAATTTTGTTTAAAATGCTACTAAGTACTTTTAAATTCATGAGAAATCCTTAATATTTTATAAAATTGATTCTTCCAGGATTTTCTTAGATTATTTTTTCTACTAAGTATATATTTTAAGGCTGTAAATTAAGAATGATGACATAATAGTTACGTTTTCCTAAATAAACTGTTTATAATTCAAGTTTTTGGGAAAAATCCAAATACAATACAAGCAGAGAAAGCATTATTCCAGATTTTCTTTAGTCTTGAAAATTTTGCTTTAACTATTCCTTATTTTTTACAGGCCAGATGCCAGATATCATAAAATACTAATTAATGTCTCCTTGATTTTGACTGTTTTTGAGAGTACTTTTTATCTATAATTCACATACAATATGCCCCATTAAATTTCAAGGCTTATAGAGTTTGGGTCTTATTATTTTCTGACATTTTAAATTATTTGTCTTTTAACAGCTGTAAGACTCAAAGCATAGTTATGTAATTTCCCATTTGAGCATCTATAATCGTGTAGTAGTTGCTTTTCCCCTGACACAGTGATTGAATATAAATTTTCATGCTGGGTATTTGTGTGTCTTGAAGACAAATGATAAACCCTGCCTTGTCAACTGCAGCAATCACTATATTAAACTGATAAATCCTTCCCCTTTTATAGATCCTTATCAAATGGACAAAATGGATTTTTTGTTTTAATTTAGCTGTATTTTTTGTCTAAGAATCCAGAATAATGTTCAGCACTTTGAGATAGTAATCATGGTAGTGTGACAGGAGTCGCCAGCCACATGGGTTTCTATCTGTGTGGTCGAACACTATTTCCAGCAGTTTCAGATGCTGAGAAGGGATAGCCTTCTCACCTTCTCTGAGTTAACACTGAATGGCTTGGTCACTTTATAGATGGAAGATGCACATTCCTACTCTTATCTTCATTCTCTCATTTCTGATCACCTGCCCATAGGTCCTGACTGTGTTTTGTTGACTTCACTCAGAGGGCGGGCTGTGTTTGTTTGTGCAGGGTTCTTGGTGGGTACAAAGATCTATCAGTCCTCTAGCACAGTACTAGCCAAATAAATTTCCTATGATGATGGAAATGTTCTTTATCACTTGTGTTAAACAATACAGAAGCCACTAGTCACATTTGGCTGCTGAACACTTAAAATGTGGCCAGTGTGACTGAGGGACTGAATTTCCAAATTTTATTTCATTGTAATTTACTTAGTCACATGTAACAAGTACCTACCATATTGGATAGTATAGCTTCTAGAAGTTTATAAGATAGTGAGAGATGCAGGCATCTAATAAAATTAAAAGTCAGTAGAAATAATTGAGGGATAATCACCCTGAAGTGGGAATCTTGAGGAAGAAATTTAGCTGGGGTTCAGAAGGGACTTTATAATAAAAAAGATGATGGTTTTTGAGACAGAAATTTAAGGATGAGAAGAATTTTGAAGGCAGAGAAGGGGATATGGCTCTATGTAGTTCCTTAGCCAAATAAAGCAAGGCAAGATCATCACCCCCCAGATATTATCATCTCTGATATCTCTTCAAAGAGAAAAAAAGCCATGACCTTTATATAGAGTTATGTGTCATTCTATTCAGTCTCTGTTTCTATTCATTTCATACCCCCAAGAGCTAGCACAATCCTGGCATATAATTGGTGTCAGTAAATATTTGCCGAGTTGAATAGGACCTAAAAGAGTAGATGGATTTTTTTTTTTTTTGTCCTTGGAGTTTGTCTGTTAGATCATTTAGTATTTAAAAAAAATTTTTTTTAAAGATTTATTTTATTGTTTGTGACAGAGAGAGAGACAAAGAGACAGAGAGAAGGGGAAGAGCCCAGAGCAGTCTCCATAGTTGTACATCATCGTTTTTTTGACATGGTTTTGTTCTATACAGGTGAGCGTGGGCCACGCAGAGTGGGAACTAGGTTAGGGGCCTCCCACAGGGGAGGCATACCTCTGCAAGCCAGGGGCCGAACCAGGAGGTGAGAACCGAGCCGGGGGCCTCCCTCCTGGGAAGCACATCCCAGCAGATCAGCATATGGGTCTGCATGGGCTGGGGCTGGGATTCGATCCTCAGTCCCCAGGGCTGTAAAGTGAGTGCTTAACCTTTTGAGCCATCCCGGCTTCCCCTAAAATGGTTAAAATTTATGTTGAGTTAATAAGTAAAGATATGGACTGCGTTATCTTAGAATCGTTGCCTTGGTAATGAGAGTATATGTGAGAAAGGAAATGAAAACATGTTGACAGGAGTATTGGTTTCAATTTGTGATCCTTACAGAAAGAAACAGATTGAGGTTTTGAACACTTACTGAAGTACAATGTGTCCTGAAGCACTTTTCCATCAAGTGTCGTGTATTATTTGACTATAAAATAAAATAAGGGGCCAAACATTGCAAAACCCATTGCTACTACTTCAACATGTGACTGTTACACTTGAGGTGCCATGTTTGTGAAACATCAATTAAGTAGTTAACAATCATGTTAACTATTAAGTTAGCGGTTATGAGTTTTGTCTGTTTTGTTTCTTTAGAAAAGTAACATTTCTGCTTTCTTCATTAAAAAGTTGCATGAAAAATTATTTATATAATCTCTGATCTTGGGTGAGAAGGTGAATTACTAGCATGATGTCAATTTTGTATTTGCTTTTAGGTCCAGCAGTTTAAGCAAGACCCACGCCCGACAACCTGTCTTCACTCTGTCTTCACTGTGCACACGGGGGACGAGATCCTTTCCTATGAGGAGTATGGGCATCTTCAGGTACAAAGAGCAGACCACACACCTCCTCGTCCTTATTCTTCCTTCATACTGTGCATCATCGATGACTTGAGCCTATTTACAATTCTTAAAAAGTAGACTTCATAAATTGTTCAAAATACACATAGAAAATCAGCCATGGAATGAGGAATGAAGTGCTCACCAGGGCTGAGTTAGTTATTGTGACTGAATAGTCAGTCTGACTGACCTCTTGGCCTACAAGCACAAAGGACAGCTGGATGGGTTGTAATATTCGTACGACTCAGAAGGAGGAATCCTACAGTTGTTTTTTTTCTAGGGACAAAATCTTGTACTTATCAAATGTGGAAGAATTTCAACACGTAGGAACGAGGGAATAAAAGACAGTTGACAGTGCTGTACAGCAAATCCGAAGTTTCTGTTATACGAGTGTTCATTTTTAATCCATCAGCTTCCCATACAGCTAAAAACATCCCTAGAACAAAATTCCAAAAGGCAACTCTGGAGTCTATAAATTTTGTCGTATGTAATATATTCAATTTCATGCCTGTGCTGAGAATACACTGTAGGATTTTATGTTTTGCTTTTACTTGTTTTTCCTCTCACATTTGTGTGCTGCTTTTACCTGCACATGCTGTTGCTGCCTTGTTTCTGGGACACAGATGTTATCTGTGCTATTTCTCTGTAATGGATTTTCTTTCTGCTCATTGTTTGGTTCTGCAGTTTTTAGGACAGAATACTTATTAATCATATACTTGTTGCTATACCATGAGTACCTCCTTTTTATAGTTCTTCTTCTCTCTAGAGGTCTGAAATGCCTAACTAACTTTAGTGTGGCTCCTCCACACACAGAAAGTGCTATGTCCCCATTTATATACAGCAGAAACTCCTATACTTACTTGTAACCAGTTCCTCTGAGAATTATTATATGAATATGTAGTTTCTCAATGTTTTCCTTATAATTATCATTTAATTAGGTTTTATGTACCTTTTGCCTTGACAAATGTGGTTGCTCTCTGAAATAGGGTTTTCAGAAGTTAACAGCTCACTTATTTTTGGGTTCCAGAAGTTAAGCTCAGTGCCTAGAACATAGTAGGTATTCAATAAATGCCGCTCAACCGGCTATTTGGCAGTCCCTTTACAGTTTGTAGCTTACCGATATTTTCTCACAGAAGCATTCCAAAAGTCAGAGCAGATTTTTGAAGGTATGGCCCGAAATTGCTGTGTGTAGGAGTGACGTTTCTTTGAAGTCCTTTCTGACAGGCCAGTGTCAGCACTATAATATCGTAAAATATGTGGGTGCCCGATTGTGGAAAGGCCTTCTCCAGCACGTCCTGAGGAGCATCACCCGAAAGTTTGTGGTGATCTAAATGACCTAAAACCAGCCTTCTGTCTTTTTGTGTGGCCCCTTGGATCTTGACGAGACTCTGGTGGACCCCCTGGACTTGGAGGACTGGGAGGTCAGGAGACGTCCAGGATGGTCCTGGTTTCTGCGAGAGCTACCAGCACTGGGTCTGCTGGGCCAGACTGCTTTGTCCACGGCTTCTGTGTGACAAGGTGTCTGCACCATCAGCCCAGCTTCTGTCAGAGTAGGGGTGACACAAACAAAACCACATGTTGCTTCATCTTTGTTTTTGACTCACGTTAGCAGTTCCTGGCTAAATGAGACATTTTATTGCTTCCTATTTGTTTATTTTGTTTGTTTATTGTGTAACTGCTTTATTGAGGTATAGTTCACGTCACATACTATTCACCTATTTAAAGTGTACAGTTCAGTGGTTTTAAGTACATTCATGGAGTTGTGCAGCCATCATCATAATCAATGTCATAATGTTTTGTCACCCCTTAAAGAACATACTGGTTAGCAGTCACTCGCCACCTCCCCCAGACTCCCCAGCCCCGGGCACCAGTCACCATTCTGTCTCTGCCACTGGCTGTTGTGAACATGTCACACACACGGAATCATGCCCCGTGTGGTCTTCTCTGACTGGCTTCTTGCATTTAGCACAGTGTTTTCAGGATTTGTCCAATGCCGTGGTGTTTCTCTCTCACTGCTTCTCTACTTGAGACAGTTCACATCCCATTCAGGATTCTGTGAGTCTTCTTTTGTGAAAGTGGATGATATTGTCTTCATTTTTTGTTTGTTTGTTTAGGTGATAAAATGTCTATTTTTTTTAGACTAATAAACTAAAAGAAGAAAAACTCATTTGTTTCTAAAGCTCACTTGTTCATAAATATATTTTAAGTTATATGCTATAACTTTGATTAGCACTACTAGGTGCCTGCAGTTGCTTTTGTAAACACTGTGTTCTCTGAAAATAAGACTGTCTTGGAGATGCACTGCTGCTGGTTCCAGTGTGCAGGCTGGGGCCTCCCAGAGTCCTCCTAGCCGAGGAGCTTTTCATTTACAGACATTGGAAATAGCTTCCTTTGGGGCCAAACGATTCCAGTGCAGGAGTATTTTAGTCCCAAGTTTGAAAGTAAGTCTTTGAAAACAAATGATATAGAAACACCTGCTAAAAGTTCTGCTTGTAGTCATTTTCCTAATCAGGTGTTAACTTTCACAGTGAATTTGAGGATTTTAGGGTTTTATAAATGAAGCTGGGATTTTATTATGAACTAAATCCACAGCTCCTGTATTTCACATAGGAAGGGAAATAGTTTTTAGATGATGCTATTAGAGCAAAATGACTTGTAACTTAACTTTTACATTTAATTTCATAATATTCTTCTTGTTTCCTTGAACTTATTCATGTTGCTCTTTGTTTTCAGATAAATGCAGTCTCGCTTTATCTCCTTTACCTGGTAGAGATGATTTCCTCAGGACTTCAGATTATCTATAACACTGATGAGGTAAGAGTTCTTCCAGTTCTTCAGTACTGTTTAAAACTTACTTTTAACTTCATAAAGTGGATTATTGTTAAATTAATGTCATCAGATACTAGATTTGGGATATTGGATCAAGAAGTCTTTATATTTTCAGTGCAAAACACTTTAAAAATGAACAGATTATAAAACCTTACTTCTTTGAAGGCTCTATTAGGTCATCTGCAATAAAAACTAACTTTCAGAAAATTTTAGAAACAGAGATAGTAAAATAGCATTTGCAGATTTTCTTAGTTGTTATGTCTTCGCATCATTGCTTTTTGTAACCCATCCTTTTTTAATTTAATATATTTTTATTTATTTATTTTTGACAGAGAGAGAGAGAGAGAGAGAGAGAGAGAGATACAGAGATACAGAGACAGAGAGAGAACTGAACTGGGGGCACTCCCCAGTTCAGCATATGGGTCCGCACGGGCCGGGGCCGGGATTCGATCCTCAGTTCCCAGCGCTGCAAAGTGAGCGCTTAACCCACTGAGTACATCCCGGCTTCCCCTTAACCCATCCTTTTAAAAGTAGAAAGTTACTTTTATCATATTGTACTATATATATTTTTTTGTGGGGCCTCTCAGTAGAGTTCTTGATGTTTTTCAAGAGAAATACCATGTTCTTATTCTTATTGAAAATTTGAAAAGAATTTATATCCCAGCATTGAGGAGCATTTCTTTCATAGGCACTAATGCTTGAACAAACTCACAGACACACATGCTGACACATTTTGAAATGTGTGGCACGTGCAATGAGTCCATCATGGAGGAGGCACGTGACATGCACTTGTCCCTACTCCTCCCCCATGACTCACGCTCAGTTTGGTTCCCACCCCACGTGGCCTCACATCCACCTGTGTGGAATGAAACTATGTCACAACTAATGATGCACAACTATGGAGTCTGCTCTGGGCCCTCCCCCTTCTTTCTCTCTCTCTCTCATACACACACATTCTCTCAAACAATAAAATAAATCTTTAATAAAAAATAAATAAAGGTATTTTTCTAGACTCTGGTAACCTCACAACTATGCATTTTAAAGATTTATTTTTATTGTTTTTGACAGAGAGAGAGAGAGAGAGAGAGAGAGAGATACAGAGACAGAGAGAAGGGGGAGGGCCCAGAGCAGTCTCCATGGTTGCACATCATTGGTTTTTCCACATAGTTTCATTCCACAGGTGGGCGCAGGGCTGCACAGGGCAGGAACTGGGCCCGGGTCTCACCCTGGTGAGAACTGAACTGGGGGCACTCCCCAGTTCAGCATATGGGTCCGCACAGGTCAGGGCCAGGATTCGATCCTCGGTCCCCGGGGCTGCAAAGTGAGCACTAAACCACTGAGCCATCCCGGCTTCGCCACAACTATGAATTTTAAAGGATACTGTGAAAGTGAAGATGTTCAAGACTAAAATTTAGTCTTTCCTTTCTATATTTTTCATTTGCTTTTATTTTAATTAAGGTATTAAAGCTTGTTAATTGTATGTCTTTGTGTTAAATTATATCAGCTAACTCTTTATATTAATACAATGAAGTAGAGAAACTACCTGCATGTATTCTAATGTCCCTTCTCCAGTATTATGATTCTAATTTTGGCATCCTTTAATGATGTCGGTGTCATGTCATTTTAGAAAAACATTATCTCCGATATTCTTCTTCTAAACCTAAAATGTAGGGGAAGAAGCGTTAATTGGGGCTAACACTTGGAATGGATTACAGAGCCAGGGATATTGATGAGTTCATCGAATGGTCTCCATGCTTCAGCTCCCTCCGATAAAAATGCTGAGTGTTGCTTCTGTGGGTGAAAACTTGATTATTCAGGAATGGCTAGACAGTGCTTGTTCAGCTCTTTAGAGGAAGCTTAGGTTGTACATTTTATAATAAAAATACTGCAAAAAACTGTAGACGCTTGTGCGTCATGAGACCTGGAAGAGTCTCCTTCACTGGCTGTGTCTCAGGTGCCATTTACTTTTTATTTTGCAAAGATATCTTCTACCACCTGACCTAGAAGCTCTCTTCACATCTCTTCAGATTGAATGGCATGTGCAATTTCTTTCGTATTGTATTATAATAGTTATCTATTGCCGTGTAACAGGTATTAAGTAAGAGTTGACTTAAAAGACTGAACATTATTACCGTATCTCACTGTTTCTGTGGGTCAGGAATTCAGGAGCCACTGAGCAGGGTGGTACGGACATGGAGTCTCTCCATCAAGCTGCTTGAATGTCCTTACATATGGCAGGTGGCTTCTTCCAGAGCAAGTGACTCAAGAGACCAAAATAGAAGTAGTGCTTTGACCTCCAAATAAGAAAGGAAACAATAAATCGCGTAGAAGAAAACATTGGCACTAAACTTATGGACCTGGGATTCAGGGAGGACTTTATGAATCTGACCTCAATGGCAAGGGAAGTAAAAGCACAAATAAACAAATGGGACCTTATTAAGCTAAAAAGCTTCTGCACTGCAAAGGAAACCATCAACAAAGCAAAGAGGCAACCAACCAACTGGGAGAAAATATTTGCAAA
>PVKE010031715.1:0-18907 GCA_004027555.1 Craseonycteris thonglongyai
CATAGGTCCCGGCAAGAACTGAACTGGGGGCACACCCCAGCTCAGCATGTGGGTCCGCATGGGCTGGAGCCGGGATTCGATCCTCGGTCCCTGGGATTTCAAAGCGAGCGCTTAACCCACTGAGCCATCCCAGCTTCCCCCAGCTTCATTTTAAAAGCTATGGTTTTTTTTTTTCCCCCACAAAGTTTCCCTTCTCACTACTGTTCAGTAAAAAAAAATTTTTTTTTTCCTCTGAAGTTATATAAATTAGTTCTAAATTTCTGGCAAAAGAATTGTTAACGGAGATTTTATACTGTATTAGCTTCTTGAGCTCTTTTTTTTTTTTTTTTTTTTTTGGCTACCTTTAAATATAACCAAGCCTAAAGGGTATCTTAAGAGTAAAATAAAATATTTAAAGTAACACAGTATACATTGAGTAATACAATTTCACAGTTTCATCATAAAATTGACTACATTTCAAATGCCTAAAATTGTAATTTAATACCTAAAAGCACAAGAAACATGTTATATTGTTTTAGAGTGTTTTTTCTTCTGAAAGACATTTGAGCCATACTAAAGGTTTCTTTAGATTGAAGTAATGCCAACATTCCACAATAGCTGTTGATATTCTTCATTAGGTATAACATAGTTAAAATGTAGTGCCCACAATAAATCAAAGTATTGGAAGATTGCATTAAAACTTATGACAGTTACAAAGTTTGGTGGGTGTTGGTTGTTTTTCCTCCCCAGTATTCTAGGGTCATCACTCACAATAGTGAAAAGTATAGCATAAGGGGGGAAAAAAGTCAGAGTGTGCCTAAAAATAAAATAGAAAGCCCTCAGGAGTCCTTTCAGAACAACAATAAAAAGTATTGCTAGCTGTAAAATTTGTAAGCAGGTTCTATCCTGTCGACACAGAAGCAATGAAGATGAATTACGTTCTAGGAGAAGCACTGAGACTGTCTGGTAACATAGTGGCAAAATCTACTGGTGAGGACAAAGCACAACTATTTCTTCTCTGTCTGGAATTGAAGGTGTCAGGACAAAAAGTTGTGAATTTTGTGGAAACAAAGGACCGTCTTTAGACAACATCTCCTTAACCATTCAATTCCTTCATTTGGCAATTGTTTGGACTACTGTTTTCAGAATCTCTTTATTACCTCTGAGCTTACAAAGACCAGTGTATATAATTCCATATGTTAAAGGTATAAAAATACACATACTTCAGTACATAATGGACAGAGGATATGAGTCAGGGTGATGGCAGTTATTTATATCTCTTTCAAATATCTTTAGTTGTGATGGAAAAACAAGTTTGAGATTTGGTTAGCTCTAAGCAAAAGTGCTTTGATCTCAGGTGAAAGGACGTTCAGTCTAAGTGGGAGAGGTTGGCAGCTGGTAGAAAAGTGGGAGAGGACCCCACAGAGCAATGCATAGCCTGCCTACTACATAGAGACTCATCCCCAGTGGAACTAAGTACTGTTTTGCATGTGTCCTTGTTGGATGCCCTAGATTTAATTGTGGTAGACGCAAAGACATGCTGCTAAAATGAGAAAAGTATGGATAGGGGTTGTTTTGAAAAACCTGACGCCCACTTTGATGGCAGCTTGTACGTTTAATAACAAACTTTCCCTATCCTAAACCAAGGTCAGCAAATGCAAAATGAAACTCACACCACAGCAGAAACGGGGAGAGTGTTTATTAAATGTTAACTGTAATTCTCGAAGGATGTTTTGGTGTGCAATATGCCTACCCTCTACTAAAACAGCTTGACTTTTAATTTAAATTTAAAACTCAGAGGTTTTCTTTTTTAAATGTGTTTATGAATGTTAATTAGAAGAGACATGAGATAATTTGAACAACTATTTAGAGTCTTTATTTGACAATATTTGAACGTTGCTTTCCTTTAATTCTGGTTTCACATTTTGTACTTATAAGTAATGGATGTGGCTTGAGTCAATTGTACATTAAAAATTGAAAGTAATATTAGGTTCTCTGAAAATCACAGAAAATTGCCATAATTCATGTTCCAGAGTCTCAATGATTGATTACATTGAGGCAGCAATGAAATTCAAGGTGAATTGAAATAAATGTTAAATGAAGGTACTTTTTAACCTCATCAATACCTTACATCAGTTTTTTTTTTAAGTTGGAAGAACGACTAATAGTAACCAAATCTCAAGCAATAACCCTGCACTAAATTCATTATTTGTCTGAGTGCCTAATAATCTCATAAACCTTTGCTTTCACCAGCTGAGCTAATTTTTTATGGAACACCGTTGAGAACAATAGGTCACTGAGAGCAAATGAAGTGGGGCTACCACTGTGTTTCCTCAAGTACTCTCATGTAGCCCAGCATTGGACAGCTGAGGAGGTAATTTGCATAATAGCATGGCCCGAGTGTGTTTCTATTAATTCAATGGGGTATTAACTATATACAGAAGCACCACTGGCATCTATTAAGGGACTAGATCTACAGACCCACAATGACTACTCATCTGACAGGAAGTGTTGTGCATTAATCTCATAATTATAACCCTTTACTCCTCCACTCAATTCAAATTTTGTCTGTTGGCAGTAAAATAAGCACCTCCAAGTATAATTCTAATTAAATGAGTTAAAACACAGTGCTCTAATTATTTGTGTATGTATACTATATGAACTAAATATGTGTAAATCATGATTTCAAATTAATGAATTTTAATGCAAAGGTATCTAAAACAATACAGAGTATTCATATGGAACTAGAAACAGATGAAATTGTGATTTAATTAGAATATTTGTCCATGTATAAGAGGACACTTTTGTCTAAAATTTTTAGAATAAAAATTAGAGGTCATCTTATACATGGGACTAATCCGTATATTGATTTCTTAATGTTGTGTTAGGAAAGTAGGGGTTGTCTTATACATGGGAATGTCTTATACATGGAAAAATATAGTAGTAATAAATGCATTAGTCTTTCATGTTATTAGTTTTTCTTTTTGAAATGAGATTCTCTTTTTCTAAGATGACACTCATTTGATGTCTCCAGTATTAGGAAAATCATGGTAAAGTTGAGATATTTAAAATGAAGTACTTGGAGTAATTTTAAAGAATATATAGTCCATGTTTGCTATGTTCAAGAAAAAAAATGTAGCAAAATATTAGCCACATAAATTTAAATTATTTTATTTATCGATCACCAGAATATGCAATATACAATAAGATGAGGTTCAATCTATAACTGACTCAAAGTATTGGTCTAAGGTACATGTTTATGTGGAATAATAACCAATGCTTCCATTAGTGTTTGAGTAGCTATACAAAATTCTTTTCTTAGCTTTCTAATGTAAAGGAATTCATGGTCTTATGTCAAAATTAATGTTTTTATACCTAGAAGAAAAAAACTTTCTTAATTTTGCAACATCCAATTTTTAAATTGATAAAGTTTTTATTAAATTAGGCAGGGTTTTATTACAAATTCCTGGTCAAGAAGTTGGATTTGTTTTCTTACTCTGACATCATTTTGGAAATTTTAAATAATTTAGATTAGAATGAATATGGAGTACTCAAAGTTATTGCAATACACTTTAAATGTAGTCTATACTTCCTCTGTTATCTTTCAATAAAGTCAATCAATAACACTTTCAAATGCATAGAGTACCTGTGTGTTTTAGCAACAATTTAAAATATTCTCTGAGAAACTTAAACTCAGTCTATCAATTTTAAAGCAAGTTATTTCCCAATGACATATAAACATAATGGCAATCTCTCTTTTAATCCAAATTGCTGCTTCATATAGTAAGTACTCCTGTGTGAGATCTACATTTCAAGAATATCTAGGTTAAGTGTTAGTCAAATTCTGGGCCCTCCTTTCAAAGAGCTAAAGTCATCATCACAGGATGATCCCAGCATTGTATGGATCTGACTGGGGTTCTTATGGTAAAAGTCATTGATGAAATTATATTAATAGTGAAGGCTGCTATGGACCCTGAGAAGCCTCTATCCATGGATATGACTTTATGAACATTTTTTTGGTATGAAATAAATGATTAGCATCTTACCAGTTACCAGAATTGAGGAATATATATATATATATATATTTGTTTTCTCTTCCTCTCTCTCTCTGTTCTCTGTCTCTCTGTTGTGTTCTCTCTCTCTCTCTATTGTGTGTCTCTCTATCTCTCTGCCTCTCTGTTTCTCATTCTTTCTCTCTCTCTTATTCTCATTCTCTGCATCTCTCACTCTCTCTGTGGGTTTGGTCATAAATGTGGCTGAGATGTGTGTTTGTGTATTTGTGTAAGTGTATGCACTTGGAAACTTACCAACTGAGACATAAAGTGTAATCAAAGAACACTATATCACATCAAATTGCAGTTCTGTGCTATAGCAGTATCTTACACAAATCACATATTTTATCTACTTTGTATCTCTTTTCATCAATAAAGAGAGATGATTAAAAGATCTTTATTTTTGTGTGATTCTCAGTGTGAATAAACAATTCAAATACCTTTTAGCTTTATTTCATTGTTTTATCAGATCTTTTGATTTTTTCCCACTGGTAAAATGAAAAATGCAATATATTTTCACATATTGTTTAAGTCCTTTGGCAAAAAAGAGAATGATCATGATTAAGATTCTCCACTACAATAAGCAGTTTAAGTGTTAGCCAGAAAAGAGTTGAGAACTATACTTATCAGATTTAATAAAATGAAAAAGGTATGCTATTAAAATTACAATAAAGAAAATTATAAAAGAGTTTGATATTAAAATAATTATTTGGGGGCAGTTCAGTTCAAATATAAATGCTTAAAATTTAAGAGAAAATTATAAAGAATATTCCATGTCTTTCTTGCTTACTGAATAGATTCAAGAACACTCCATAGTAAATTCTATAACAGAATATCTAAAACCCAGATGGCAGAGTTCAACTTTTACTGAATTCCATATGAGAAAATGTACTTAAATATAAATAACTACATTTGCATGTGTGAACAGAGCCTATTCATGAAAATGCATTCTTATCCCCATGTCAGCGTTTATATATCTCCATGAACACACATTGAGGCTTGGCATAATAATGTTGGGCCTACTACATTTACAGTTTAAAGAAACAAAGTTTACTTTCTGATTTTCTCTTTTACTTTTGTATTTTTTTTTCTTTAAACAGATATCTGTACAGTGGATCAGGTTTAATAAACTATTCTGGATTTGATTGCCTAAAAAAATATGGATACCCTGAACCATGGAGCTGGTGGGAGGAAGAGACCCTAAATCTCCTATCGTGGTTAATTCTTTGATCAGTGGAAATCTTCTGCAAGTTATCCATCTTTAAAACTTTAATATTAATGGCAATTGGTATATCTTTAAAACGTTTATACTGAAAAAAAAAAAAGATTCATATCCAGTAGTAAGTTTGTTTTTTAAGTCCTCTTTGTAGAACTAATATACTTAGGCTGTATGGAGAAGTTATGAGGAATATCTCTGTTCTATTCTCTAATTTTCTGACAGCTAGAAATATTTTACCAGTGTACATAGGAAGTAGAATGAAATACAGAATGAAACTCCACTGTATATGAAGGAAAGAAAAAATATATATATATCTTTATAAAAGAAAGAAATCCTCAGAGAGAGGAAAGAACTCGATACTGCTACATCTTTCAAATATGAGTCAAACATTGATTTTCTTACATTCTGCAAAAGTAGATGCAAATATTATGCTGAAAACAGTAGAGAGCATAATTGTACAACTGCCAATGTGAAGTGAGGACACAAGTCAAAGAGAAGCTCTGTTGCTAACAAATTCAAAGCCAGGCAAAAGCTCGGGATGCATTTCCCACAAACTCTTCTCTCCCTTTAGTTCTGCAGCTCTGCGTTTCAGAAAGGACGGATGCGTGTTCAGATACTGTTTTTGTCTTGACTGCTCTTTTGCAGCATGGGCCCTGCCTTTGTCAAAAAGGGAGTAACACAAATTAACTTCTTTCTTTCATTTTATACTGCACATAGCTGAATTAAAAATACATCTCTGCGCTACATATGTTCAGTAATTTCCTTCACTCTAGTTTCTGGCTCCTCACGCTGAAGAGTGAACCTCCTACAGACTGCAGGGACAGAACGATAAGGTTCCCTTTTGGAGAAATGTCATCTAATGGATCTTGTAGCCCAAGTGATGTGCCACCTCTGGAGAACACAGTCCTCTGACAGTTATTTCTGAGTCATCTTGGTGTATTTGAAAACAGCTGGTTCTCTCCCTTAGACAGTTGTCAATATGTGCAGATGATGTTTTAACTGGCACATTGTCACCAGCTATATCGAATAAGGACAAGTTGAGTAGCTGTGAAAACCGTGAATTCCAACTCAAGTATGAATTAAAGTACTAGAAGCAGACACAGACCCTTTCATAGTAGATATGTCATTTTTATTTCTTTAGTGTCAATTGATATCAGCGATGTTTATCTTTCCTTTACCTGGTAGAGAAAATTGAGAGAAATTGAATTTTTAAATTAAAAAATAGAGCAAAATGACCAAGGTTTTTGTTTGTTTGTTTGTTTGTTTGTTTTAATTTTATGTGGATGGAAAGTACAAGTCATTTAGATTCCATCTCTACTAACTGGTAATTCTTCTCTTTGCAGTAACAAATTTTGTTTAATCTCAGGATCAACAGTGTCTAGTACATCTCATGATATATAACATAGGGTATAATAAATGTACATTTAATAATGAATGATTTAATTAATTATTGAAAACAAATTAATATACTTAACATATAAAATGAACATAAACATATAGGAGTCATATGAGGTTAGCATACAACTTTCTTTTGCAAATTTTGAAAGTATCACTTTGTAACTTATTATTTTTCAAAATTATTTTAAATATACATGTAGCAAATGTTTCTACTACCAAGTTATATTAATAACATTCACCAATACAAAATAAGGGGATAAAACAATAGCAAAGAAAATCTATTAAAGAACATTTTCTTTGCACTTCAGATTGAGCCTGGCTGATTTACAAGTTTCCTTTCGGTTCCATAAATTAATGTTAAAAATATTTTTTTCTACCGAAAATGAGATTTTTATCACACAATTTACATTTGTAGAAACAAAAGTTTATTTCCTGATTATAACCATAATTTAATCTATTTGTATATAACCTAATGCTGACAAATTTATTTTCATGAACTAAGTTTACTGACTTTTCTCAAGAATTTGTGGTATTTTTCTCTTCCATTATAGTATCTTCCTATTCACCCAAACTCAGACTCCAACTTTTGGTAAAATAACTCCAAAACTGATTACTTTTGTCTTTTAAAACCTCCTTCTAATAGCATTATTGTTTTTAAAATTAGTCATAAATTAGGAGATTTCCATTATTTCTTGAGTCTTTAAAAAATATATTTATATGTGAGTATGCTATTTATCTAATTAAATTACACGTTCTTAAGAAAGGAAAAAAGGTGTCATACATTCAATAATTTCTCATAGAATATTGTACAGTCCTTAGATTAAATGTGTACAAGGCTCCTAGACACATACTAAGTATCTAAAAAAACATTAGCTGGTAAAAATAGCAGAAACTCATTAAATAATGATTTTGTTATAATACCATAAACATGAATAGCAAATGTAATTATAATTATATTAGTCCAGTACACCTTAAGTTATTTGTAAAGTATGTGGTAAAAACAGTATAACTTTTAAATGTCCATCAGAATAATTTACCTTAACTATTATATGTCAAATGGCAGCAATTCTCATAAACTGTGGTTTCTTTAACAAGGTTCAACAGTACTCATAATTTTATTTTCTATTTTTGATATCACACAATGTGTAACAGAACTTATTTTCATATTCTTCTGTGTTGCTCTTAAGCAACATATATTATCTTTTAAATAATATTGATATGTCTATCCAAACCAAGCCAATACTAACCAAATGTGGTGTCAACCAAACATCCATTTTGTTTTGTTTTTATCTATAATAAAATCTTATTTTTTTATTGTGTATTCATTCACTTCAAAATAAATTCCAGAAGTAACCATTAAACCAATTTTTTTAAGAATAATTTTTTAAGAATAATTATATACAAAGGAAAAAGAAGCATTTTTACTATGGTAAATGACATGGAGCTTAAGTCTACACAACTATAGAATAGAGGCTACAATATACAGGAGATAAGATGTAATTATTTAAAATACAGACATATTTAATAACCTGTCCTTGTCATAAAAAATATAGATTCATTTCTAAATACTGTCTTGGAATTGCTGTGAAAGGCTGGAAATTAAACTCAAATGTCACTTTCCAAGAAAGCGTTAGAAAAAAAAAAATTCCTGACAGCTTAATTGTAGTATAAATCAAGACTGAAAAATTCTGGGTTCAAAGGTGTTCAAGGTGGCTGGTGAAAGAAAGGTTTCACTCCAGTCTGTAGAAAGAAACTAACTGAGGAGTATGGGGATTTACACAGTATGGCAAAAGCCCTGGATGTTTAAGGGCAGCTGATGGAAAATAACCTGAGGGAGTAAAGAAAATGGCCATTGATTAAGGGCTTTTATGATAATAAAGAAAAGCCATTAAAATGTTTTTGAACAAATGTAACAAAATTTGTTTTTGAAATATAATTCTAGAACTCTGTAAAGTCTAGAAAGTATGGAAAAGATGCCTTCAGGATATAAACCAAGAAACCAAATCTATTTTTGTGTCACTTCCATGTCACATTTAGAAGTTAGATTAAAACTCTACATGTCTTAAAGTGTGATCAATACGTTAAGACGTAAAAATATTTTTGAAAAAAATATTAAAAGCTCAAATTAAAAAAGATTAAATGACAAATTAAATGAAGTAAAAATAAATACATAGTTATAAAATTAAGTTTAAAAAGCAAATTGTAAACATTTTTTTGGTGTCTTTGTTTAACTAATGAGTTAAAATTTTAGTGCAAAAAAATAATATGAAAGTATGCAAGTTTGTTTCATAAATGGATATATTTGGAACTATTTTCCAGTATTTTCAAAATAAAATAAAAACATGCACCCAGTTGGTAAATCTATTACCAAAGCCAAATTTTGAGATAATCTTCCTTTTTCCTTTAGTAGCTATTTATTAAGGTTTTTTTTTTAGTGTTCAAATACTGATTTATATCAGGTTTACTAAAATCAGTGACACCTCTAATTTTATATTACCTAAGAAAAATAAATCTTCCTGATACATTTCAGAGAAAGTGTCTGGGGAAAAAATTGACTATTTTGAATTTAAATTTAACACTTCTTGTAAAATATATATGGCTGGAGAGTAAACGTTAGATTAATTAAATTTACATCTGTATAATTAGGACTCTTGTTTTGGTTTCCTTATTAATATACAACTAAGAAAGTTAAAAAATATTTTTCTTTGGTTTCAGTTTTTAAGTTTTGTTTGCAAGAGCACTTTGTAGTCTTAAAAATGGCTGCATCTGCAGAGAATAAGTGTGTCTTAATTATAGGTCTTTTTTTTTAGAGTGAACATCTGTGCCCTTTTCTGAAACTATGTAGATACTTTAATGGTTATCTCAGAAGAATATATGGTTGAATTTGTACTCCATTCTTACTTGCTAATACACTTTATTTAGTATAAGTCAGGAATATTTAAAGGTTTATCAGTATCAATTTGACATACCATTTTACACTGATCAACATTTTGTGTATTATAATGAATTTGTAAGATAAGATTATAATTAGATAAGTATTTTTAATTGTTTATACTGGTATATTAATATGCATAATTTTATTAATTGTTAACTTTACTGAGGTGACAATGTTTGGTAAAAATTAAATAGGTTCTAGGTATACAATATTATATTACATCACCCATGTATTACATTATGTGCTCACTACCCAGAGTAAGTTCTCTTTCCATCACCATATATTTGTTAGCCCCTCTCTACTCTCCCACACATCTCCCCCCACTTACCCTCAAGTAACCACTATACTATTAACTGGGTCCATGAGTTTTTGTTTCTTTGTTACTCTCAGTTTTATTTTCCAGCTATAAATGAAGTTATACTGTTCTTGATTTTTTCAGTCTGGATTATCTCACTTAATATTCATCATCTCAGGGAAGCTGGGAGAGCTCAATGTGTTATGCGCCTGCTTTGCAGCCCTGGGGACCAAGGACCAAATCCTCCTGACCCCGGCCCGTGTAGATCCATATGCTGAACTGAGGTGTGCTTCCCCTGCAGGAGGCCCCCAGTTTGGTTCTCATCCCCTGGTTTGGCCCCTGGCTTGAAGGGGCATGCCAACCATGCAGGAGGCCCCAGCCTGGTTCCTACCCTGTGCAGCCCCCGCCCACCTGTGTGGAATAAAACTATGTTGAAAACTGTTGTTGTAATTACAACTATGGAGACTGCTCTGGGCCCTCCCCCTTCTCTCTGTCTCTCTTTGTCAAAAACAATAAAATAAATCTTTAAAACATATATTCATCATCTCAGAGTTCATCACATTGTCTCAAGTAGCTGTATTTCATTTTTTTTTAATCACTGCCTAGTATTCCATTGTGTAAATGTACCACAACTTCTTTATCCAGTCATCTATCAAAGGGTTCTTGGGTTATTTCTATAACTTGGCCACCATGAACAGCATTGCAATGAATATTGGGGTACATGTATCATTGCAAACTAAGGTTTTCAAGTTTTATGGGTGGATACCCAGAAGAGGGATCGCTGGTTCGTATGGTAATTCTGTTCATTTTTTGAGGAACCTCCATACTGCCTTCCATAGTTATTATACCAATTTACATTCCCATCAGCAGTGTTTGAAGGTTCCTTTTTCTCCAAAGTGTCTCCAGCACTTGTTGCTCCTTATTTTGTTGATTATAACCACTCTAACAGGTGGGAGGTGGTATCTCATTGTGGTTTTAGTTTGTATTTCCCTAATGGCTAATGAAGTTGAGCATTTTTTTATGTATCTGTTGGCCATTTATATGTCTTCATGGGAGAAGTGTCTGTTTAGGTTTTCTGCCCATTTTTCAATTGAATCATTTGTTATTTTTGGTGTTGTTGTTGTTGTTGTTACTGTATAAATTCTTTATATACTTTAAATATTAGCCCCTTATCAGAGGCATTGTTTGCAAATATTTTCTCCCATTCAGTTGGTTGCCTCTTTACTTTGTTGATGGTTTCTTTTGCTGTGCAGAAGTTTCTTTTTAGTTCGATATAGTCCCATTCATTTATTTTTGCTTTTACTTCCCTTGCCTTTAAGGACAAGTTCATAAAGTCCTCTCTGAACCCAAAGTTTATAAGTTTAGTATTCTTCTATGCAGTTTATTGTTTTGGGTCTTATATTGAGGTCTTTGATTCATTTTGAGTTAATTTTGGTATCTGGTGACAGTTTGCAGTCCAGATTCATTTGTTTGCATTTGTTTTTTTTAATTTTTTCAGCACCATTTACTGAGGAGGCTTACTTTTCTCCATTGTATATTAATCGAGGTTTTGAGTTGGTGAAAAGAAATTGTAAGATCTTCATTTATCTGTTTTTTAGTAAAGTGATAGTTTCTTAAGGTAGAGAACTCAGTGAGTTTTTCTCACTCTGGTAATCACTTTGGTTTTAAAATAACATGGTACCTAGGAAAGTATCATTTCACTTATTTAAAAAAAATTATTTTATTTCACATGTTAGCTCATATAAATAACTAGCATGAATAAAAGGATATGAGAAAACTGTTTAATCATAGTTTATAAACATTAACACTTAGAAATAACAATGGTTCTTTCTGAATAAGCAAGTGAGCATGGTATAAAATGAGGTAGGCTGGAAATGATCCAACAAGAAATGTTTTTGAAAGAAAAACTAGTATTTGGAAATTGTTGACAGAAAGGCCTAAAAATGGTCTATTTTAAATCCTCTGGGTATGACATTTTATTTGTCAAAAGTATTAAAAATTAACTTTCTCCAGATAGCAGTAGAAGTACTTCCTTTGAAAAGAATTCCTATCACATATTGGGTCAGAGTCACTCTAGTGAAAAGTGCAACAAAAAAAAAATTTGAAATTTTTGATAAGTAGCTAACATTTACTGTGTCCAGGAAGGCCTTATCATTTCCTCAGCTTGATGAAACTTTAGTCAGCCTTCCGCATGACTCCTGGCCCCTACCTCTTTTTTCATAAAGCATTTAGTTTAGAAAACTTGCAAAGGTAAATGTTTTTTGTACTCTTTTGAGAGATAAGTCTTCTACAGCCTTTCTTTAGGACCTGAAAGCCATCTCTTTTTAACTGTAATATTCAAGAAAAATAGGGCTCCAAGCTTTCAGTCCCTGTGTGAGATTAAGGGCCTAACCTAGACTAAAATAGTAAACAAAAATGACCTAATCACTTAGACCAATGTCCTCTCTAAAGTGTTTATACTTTTTCATTGCTTCTCTCAATTTTGTTTCTGGAGAGTGAGTTCAACTTACTCCCCTATTGCAATAATCTTCTCTAATGTCTTCCTTGCTATATTTAACAAGTATTTTTTTTTTTTACAATCGTCACTATTTCTTTGAATTTATGAATTAGAATCATGTTATTTGATTATAAAATTTAAATTTCTGGATATAGGTAAATTAATAAAATAATAGCATACATTTCTGTGTATAAGATTATACTTTTGTCTAAAATTGTTAGACCAAAAATTTGGTGGTGGGAGGTTTCATCTTATACACAGGAGTAACCCATGTATTGATTTCTTAATGTTGGGTTAGAGAAGCAGGGGAAGTAGGGGTCTTATACATGGGGATGTCTCATACACAGAAAAATATGGTATTTTGCTGCAGCTTTTAGAAAGTTATAGAAGTGATAATAAAACAGAATTAGTTGGTTATAGCTTAATGAACTTTGAAGAAACTCAATAATATTCTCTTTTGATTATAAGACCATCATTCCTGATGATATAAGATGGTTTCTAAAAGTAATATTATCAGTTAAAAAAATAGTACAAAAGTAGTAAAATTGTTCTTTATATTTCAGAACATTTTTCACAAGTCATGATTTTCCATCCTTTTCCAAGTTATTAATTTTAAAGAAGCATCTCCTAGAAACAGTGTCAAAAACACAGGAAATGTGAGGGAATTAGTTCAGTGATTTTTCAGTTAACTTGTCATTATAACATGATATTAAGATTTTACTGACTGTTTGAGGATACCACTTTTTTTTAATATTTTTTTAAATATATTTTATTTATTTACTTATTTTTGACAGAGAGAGAGAGAGAGAGAGAGAGAGAGAGAGAGAGAGAGAGAGAGATACAGAGACAGAGAGAGAGAGAGAACTGACCTGGGGGAGCTCCCAGTTCAGCATGTGGTTCCGCACGGGCCGGGGCTGGGATTCGATCCTTGGTCCCCAGCGCTGCAAAGTGAGCACTCAACCCACTGAGCCATCCCGGCTTCCCATGGGGATACCACATTTTTATTATTCAAATATCTGTGCAATTTACCAAAATACCTACTTGACTTTCTCTGTTCTTTTTATATTTCAAAGGAAATACTTTTGTTTCAATTAATTAAATCTTGCCCTCTATAATAGGAATGGGTACTGAAATGTCTTTTGTAATGTTTTTAAGGCAAAATATGTGTGTGCTCTAAATGACTATAATAAAATTCTTTAAAGTATTATTCTTTCAATATTTTAATATACCTGAAATAAAATGGATTTACAATTTGAAGTACCTAATAGATTAAAGTAGCTTTGAAATTAATTTTAAATCGAGCTAATTTTTAGTTTCAGGCTAATATACTGAAAGATAATAAATAAAAAATAGGATGGTGATGCGAACCAGATAAAATACTACACATTAATAAGCAAAACCTTGCTGCCATTACTCACACCTTTCCTTCAAAGATATACTTCAGAAAGCAATCTGTCTGGGACCTCACTGATTTCTTCAATGTACAAAAATGTTGCAAGTACATTGCCCTAAAATATTTGTGATTCAGACTCAAATGCCCGTCACATTCAAATCTTTCTCTCTCTCTCTCTCTCTCTCTCTCTCTCTCTCTCTCTCTGCTTAGCAAATTAAAGTTTTCACTATTAAGAATCTGAAGATATTTATATAATTTATGATGTGATACCCCTGATTCATCTAGTATCTTTCTGGCACCATACATAATTATTGCAATATTATTGACTATATGGCTGGTCTTTACATCCCATGACTATTATATATTGCAACTACCAATCTGTATGTCTTAATCTCTTCACCTTTGTCACCTAGCCCCCCAAACCCTTCCCATCTGGTACCAAGAGGATTTCAACAGGTGTGCCCCTAACCTTTGCAGAGCTATAGCAAGAACAAAAATGAAGGCACCTACAAAATGTTTAAATATTTAAAATTCACAAAACAAGCTACAAATCTGTTACATAAAACAGGATGAAGATTTAAAAAAAAGGGAATCTGAAGAAATTGTGTCTAACCCACTTCACAATAGTTATGTTAATTTTCTTGTTGATTCATTCCCTCAGAACAAATGTATTGATTGCTAATTGTGTGCCAAGTACTTTGTTATGTACTGGAGAAGATGACAACACACACACACACACACACACACACACACACACACACACACACACACACACACAATCTCCCTTCAAGCTGTAGTTTGGAAGTTAAAGCTTGCGTGCAATTCAAGGTACATAAATAACTACCGGTATTCTAAAAGATAGAAAGTGATAAATGCCATGTAGGAACAATCATTGAAGTCCTATCAATTTACTGGAGAAATGGTATAATATGAAATCAGGTCTGGTTTTAGAATTTTAGCAGGGATTGTGAGGACATGAAAGATTTGGATGGGTGAGAGAGAAACTATGTATAAAAACATACCAGATGGTGAGCAGCATATAAACAGACAAGATCAGAAAATGAGTAGTATAGAAAACATGTCTATAAGTAATTCAAATTGGCTAGAATCCAGATTTGGAAAAGAAAAATAGTAGAAACTAGATTGAAAAAGATATTTAAATTATAGCAAATCTTGATCATCAGACTAAGCAGTTCTGATTTTTATATACTAATAGTGAAGGGTAGGTATTTAAATTGAACAAAGAAATGAAAGTACCAAAGCTATCCCATAAAAAAGATTATCTGGCAGGAGTTTAAAAGCGTATTGAAGATGGAAATGACCATTGGCAAGACAAGTCCATGAGCACATAATTATAATTATCTGGGTATGAGGGAATTTAGCCTATAAGCCTGGTAGCATCGGGGCATATTAAAGAGGGAGAATATGTAAAACATGATCAATGATGAGATGTGGAGACTAACAGAGCAAGTAAACTGAGTCCTAGATGACTCTAATTTAGCCTGGTTCCTGGTGGTCTTGTGGTATTGATGACTGGCACAGTTACTATGAAAGACAATAGGACGGTTCTTTAAATGGAAAAAAAGAAAAAAAAATAGAATTACCATATATTTTTTTAGTAATATCACTTCAGAGTATATATCCAAAAGAATTGAAAGTAGTATCTAATTGAGACAGTTGTACAATCACATTAATCGCAGTATTATTTCAATAGCCAAAAGATTGAAATCCAACAGATATCCACTGATGAATGAATAGATAAAGAAAATATAGCATATATCTACACTGAAATATTATTCCACTATATCAAGGAAGGAAATTCTTACCCATGGTTCAGTATGGATGAACTTGGAGGATATTATGCTTAGTGAAATAAGCCAGTCACAAAAAGATAAATGCTGTGCCAATTAACTTTTATGAGCTAACAAGAATAGTCAACTTCATAGAAACAGAAAGAAGATTGGTGGTGGAGGTACTAGAAAGATAGAGAAATGGGGAGGTTTTGTTCAGTGGGTGTAGAGCTTAAGTTTTGCAAGATAAAAAAATTCTGGAGATTGGTTATACAACAATGAGACTATACTTAACATTACTGAAATATACACTTAAAATGTTTAAGATGATAAATTTTATGTGATATTTATTTTGTCAATGTTTTTAATTTAATAAGAGAAAGAAAAATAAGAGAAAGAAGGACAAAGAAAGAAAAGAAGCCCACACCCTTACATACACATATTACTTCTTCAAAACAGCATATTGTGGAAACAGAATGTCAAACAGAAATAGCCTTTTAAAATGACCAGTATCCATTCAAGAACAAAAGGAAAGTCGAAACAAATTGGTCTATGTAAGGGTAGGTGGTAGTACTTTAGGAGATGGATGAAATTAATTATTGAAATCTGTCAAAAAAAAAAAAAAGGTTTCGAAGAGTTCCCACTCTGTGAGTATGAGGATAATGTAGTGGGAGGCTGACTTCTAGGCTGAACCTCTTGCACTTTCCATTTATAAGGTTCATAAGATCTTGAAAAAGTCACTTAATGATGGGATTAAAACAAACAACTCATCAATAAGAATGCATGCTTATCTCATAGGACTACTATTCATTTAAGTAATGCACTTGTTAGTGCTTGGTATACAAGAAAGGCAAATGCTATTATCATCTGCTGAACTCCTTGATGGGTTTTGTGCAAACAATGATAGCAATTTCTAGGTTAATTGCTTCAGAGAGGCTGGCCAAGACTGTCAAAGGCAGACCAGACAATTATTAGTTACCTACCAGCTTCACTCAGGGAATTGTGATCAGTGCTGAGAACAGGCTCAACAAGTTTGGACTCATTTACCAAGTCTGTATATTTACATTAATATCATTTGCTTTAAAAAATTCAGACTTATTTCTTCCTTGCTGCATATTGTTAATAGGTGTTGACCTTTCAAGTAAATGTTCTACATAGCAATAGAGAGAAAGAAATGGTATGGGACTAGGGGACTGATATGAATTTGACAGAATATAAAATGAGACAGGAAAAGGGAGCATCAAAGAGAAACTAAAAGTGATGGAATAATACTACTTTTAGAAATTTGATTAGGGAATTCTCATTCATTTACATTGCAGCTGACAGGAAGCTGGGGAGTGAGGGAACAGCAGTTTTCATCACTGAGCTCAGCACTTTACACAATTTATTTAATTTTTACAACCACACTAGAAGATAGACTTTTATCCTCATTTTTTTGATGACAGCAGTGTAATTTGCCCCAAAGCACACAAGTAGTAAATGGTGGGTGGATTTCCAGTCAATTCTCTCTAGCTCCAGAGCCCCAGCATTTTCTATAAAACCACTGAACTCAACTTCCTTGTCTCAAAATGCACTCAGGTGGTTTAAAAAAGAGATCAAACCTCAGTGGTATTTCATCTTCTAAATCTGAAACGTCTCTAACTGGAGGGCATATGTCTGCAAAACAGAGTATATTCCTTTGCTGGACAACACAATATATTTCTTCAACGAGGACAGACAAGTTAGAGTAGTTTAGAGCTGAAAGAGTGTTGGGAGACCATCACAATCATTGTTCTTACTGAGGACAATTAGACCCAGAGAAAAGAGAGGATTTGTCCAGAAGCCCGCAACAAGAGGACTCTCTTTCAGTGCACTATGCTGACGCTTCAGAAAACACTGCCAATTTGAGGTAAACAGAGTTAAGTTGCTAAGTATCACTTCTGAATATTTTAAAGCCATTTAGAGATTAATAGACTACTGTCTAATACACAATTAACTATTAAAAACATCTAAGTTGTCACTAAAAGATACCAAACATTTCATTGCCAATGGCATAGTTACTTTATAAAAACTTCTTAGTATTTGTCAAGAGCTAAGCTAGCTTTTTTTATAATTCTATATTATTAATTCGGTGCTTACTAATAAGTAATATTCTTAACTTCATCACCAAAATTCTTAGAAGTAATCTCATGTGATTAGGAAAAGGTACATTTGCATAGTAACCTTGCCATGTTTCAGTCCCATCCTGCATTGAATCAGATGTTTCCCTGATATTGAACCCCACTAATTTTATTTTTTATTAGTCCCTAAAACTAGGCTATTGCTTTATTTTGATCATAACAAGAAAAAATATATTTGTACTTCTATTCTTTCATTACAAGTAACACCTGTGTATTTTAATACTCTTTTAATAAGTAAACATCAGGGCAAGTGACAGAATTATGCATCTCAATACTTAGTGAATATGACTTATAAGACTAAGTTCATCTTGAACTATGTCTTACTAAATTGTAATGTATGACTATACACAGTCGTAGTAGAAAACACTCATTAAGCTGCATGTAATACATATTGAGAAAGTATAGGTAACCAATTGAGAGTAGTTTATAATAATGGCGTTTACTGTTATTTAAGAGAAAATATAATTTGAATAAATTTAGTATTTTAGAGTTTAAAAATCATTATTTCTAAACCAAGATAGACTTCACCCCCACCCACCACCACCACTCTGTCAATGGTGCCATAGCGTAATTTAAGCTTCCATTAGGGTCAAAGTCCCTCATGAGATACTTTAAAAAATAAGCATGCTTCAGTTCTCTGTGAATTCTGTGCATCTAATGAAAAGCAGATGCTCCACTTAAAACCAAAAAAACAAACATAAATAAAGGCAGGCTCATCCTCATTACTGAATCCTCATCGAGTTAGACCATTCAACATTTCCTAGAGATTAGAATCACTCATGCACAAATGCAGAAAAAGAAAAAATTACGTGCTCCCAAAGTTAACAGCTAAAACAGAAGGGATAAAACAAAGTTGACTGAGAAAGAGAACCTGGCACATTAGCCCATAAGCTAATATAGTAGCAAGTCACTTATCAACAGCCTTGAAAGACTTCACCAGCTGAAAGAATGCTCCTGGTTGTCTAAAGGCTGAAGCGGACGTGCCCTCACAGGATCCGGCTTACTTCTATGCTGGCTGTTCAAGTTTGCTAGTCCTGGCTCTTCATCTCTCACCAATGGGCTGCCTGCTCCCCAAATGGTATCTGAATTTTTCCCGAATTTTATTTTACTCTTGTGATTTTTAAAAAATTATCTAATTTATATGATCTTGTTCATCTTATACATAAGTATTTTAAATATTTTATACAACA
>PVKE010031716.1:0-18885 GCA_004027555.1 Craseonycteris thonglongyai
CTGACACGTTTAAGTAAATACGTATACTGTTGTAATTTTTGTCTTAAATGAGTAAAGTATGAATACTGTTTACATATTTAAAACATTCTTGTACCCGCATACACGAAAATTCCTAGGGGCAAATCCTACTTCGCGGTTTTTCAGCTTTCGCGGAAGGTTCTGGTCCCCATTAACCGCGAAAAACGAGGGATCACTGTATCAGCAAAATGAGAATGTTTCTTAAATGCTTGTGATCTGTATTTTTTTCATGGCTCCTACAGGTGGTTTGTAATGCTTTACTTAGACTACATGTTAATTTTTATTTTCATTACTAAGTGTGCCATGAACCAGCCTGGCTGAATGAAGTCCCTGAGTTCGAGTGGTGGGAACTGAGTCCAACCAAATGGCCAGCTGACTGCCCCTCAATAAGAACAGCCCTGAATAGCTTTATTGCTTATCTTATATAGCAAAAGCTTACCAAATCTATCCGCGTCTGTCAGCGTGCCTTCATGTGAAGCTGGTAAACAGATTTTTCTATATCTAATCACCCAACTACCCCCCTACCCCGAAGGAGATGAAAGGGGGCACGGAGGCCTTGCCATCAAAAACCCCGGGCTGGTCCCTCCCATTAGGCCCAGGGAAGAGGCTTTGCCATCGAGGCCCCTGAAACCTTTCCGTTCAGGGTCCGCACGGGCTCCCTACAACTAAGGGTGAATATGTTTTTCTCAAAGCAAGCAGATTTATTAAAGAATAAGAATACATTCCCAAAATATTAGGGGGGGGGGGTCAGGAGAAGGACAACTGTGCCAAAGAGCAAAGAAGCTTAGGATTTTATTGCAATGACTGCGTGAAATATTCAGGGATGGTCTTGTAGGTGTTCCCAGGGTGGGTCCTTGCTGTCCTCGATGACCACTTCACTCCTTCCTGTGGATGCTGAGATTTTCTTCTTCTTACTTGGTTCTTGTGGAAACTTGGTGAATGCGTTTTAACATACTAACACTGATGTGTCATGAGTAAATTGTTATCCTATCACCAACATTAACTTCTACCACGTTAGTCATGACTGTAATCAACAATGCACTGTTTGGTGATGTGTTGGAATGACATCAGTAGTAATTCAGTTTACCTGGAGCCATAATCTGCAAATAATTTAAGTTGATTTTTCCCATAATTTATATATTATAACCTCTTTTCCTGACTGTAACAATGGAGAATTATGATTCTTACAATAAAGGTAATTCAGTAGTATTCTTCAGAGTTTAGCTAAAATGCAGAGCTTTACTTCTCTATTTCTATTCTTCCTAGCTAACCAATATGTTTTCAGTCACTTTTTCCCGCTTTTTTATGGGACAGTCAAGGTCAGCTCTTTAGATTTGTTATTTCCTGTGTCCTAGAGCCTCTGTCTGCTTGTCCTTCTTTGCTTTCTGTACAGTGTAAACAATTCTAACCTTGAGCTTCTGATCTGCAACTACTAAAAGTGTTCTCTGTGTAACAGGCTAACATAGGAAGGTGTTGATAGCCAAGATTCACACTGGTGGTGGTGGTGGGTACTGGGATCCATTAGTGAAGAAGAACATGTCATACCTAAGTCCCATCTAGATGTTTCATCAGCTCTGCTGGAAACTGGGATTAAGAAAAAGCCTGAGGGGGAAAGCTGGGATGGCTCAGCAGGTTAAGTGCTTGCTTTGCAGCCCTGGGGACTAAGGATCGAATCCCGGTCTTGGCCCATGCAGACCCACATGCTGAACTGGGGTGTGCCCCCAGTTCAGTTCTTGCCAGGGCCTATGTGGAAGGCTCCCGGCCCAGTTCCTGCCCTGCGCAGCCCTACGCAGCCCTACGCAGCCCTTCGCTCACCTGTGGAGTGAAACTATATGGAAAACTAATGTTGTCAACTATGGAGACTGCTCTGGGCCCTCCCCCTTCTCTCTGTCTCTCTCCGTCTTTGTTTTTCTCTGTCAAAAATCAATAAAATTTTGAAAAAGAAAAAGCCCAAGGGATGCCAGGGATAAACTCAACAGGTTGAGCGCTTGCCTTGCAACCACAAGGTCCTGGATCAAATCCCTGCCCCTGCCCCTACCCCTGCAGACCCACAGCTGGTAACCGCCAGGATGGTGGCAATGGTTCTTGCCTCCCATGCAGAAGGCCCACATTTTGGTTCCTGCCCCCTTGTGGCTCCACATCCACCTGTGTGGAATGAAACCGTGTCACAACTAATGATGTACAACTATGGAGACTGCTCTGGGTCCTCCCTTCTCTGTTACCTTTCCATAAAATTTTCTTTTAAGATTTATGTTACTGTTTTTGACAGAGAAGTAGAAGGACCCAGAGCAGTCTCCATAGTTGCAAGTCAATCAGCTTTTTCACATACTTCCATTCCACAGAGGTGGGGGCTGAGCTGCTCAGGGTGGGAACCAGGCTGGAGGCTTCCAGCATGGGAGGTACTCCACCATAAGCCTGGGGTCAAACCGGAGTTCTACATGGAAGCTTACCCCAGGAGGAACCGAAATGTGGGCCCCTCACATGGGAAGCACACCACAGTTCAGCATATAGGTCTCCACAGGCCAGGACTGGGACTTGATTCTTGGGCCTTTGGGCTACAAAGTGAGCCTTAACCTGTTAAGCCATCTCAGCATCGCCTCAATAAATCTTTTTTATAAAAAAAAAATACACAAGGGGATAGAAAGAGTCCTGTCTAGAATGCTAGACTATTAAATATCTATAAGGAAAGGCAACTAAAATTAAATGAAAGGTTTAGCAGACAAGGGAGCTATATGTAGCTTGAAATGTGCATGAAGCAGCTGTTTCCTTGTGATCAGATTTATCTCATGTTTTTCCCAATGATAAAAGCATGGATGATGTGTTCATTAAGTGTGTCAGGCAGCTGGCTCAGATTTATTGCATCACACTTGATGTTATCGCTAGCCCCTTGATTCAGGTCCTGTCTGCCCTATTCCTCTTCTATAATGTTAATAGTTTTCCTGTCATCAATAAAATAGATTTGGGGAGATTTATTAGTGTTATGTATAAACCTTGATATTTACTCTGGAAACTTCTTTCTTCTGAGTTAGTTTTTGCTTGTATTTTGCTTTGGAGAATGAAGGCCGTCACATTTGTTTATTAGAGACACTGGTTTTTCTAACTGGAGGTTCTAACTCAGACCTCAGTCCTGTAAGTTTTTATTTTATTCCATAGTCATGTTTGAAGTACTCTTCATGACAGCATTGTATTTTCATACAAAGAAAATAACAATCATATAGGTTATAAATTCAAGTGCCTTAACATTTTAAAAGGTAATTCAACATGATATTGAAAATATTTTTAGTATATGCAGAAAAAGTGACATTCTCTTCAATGGCAATAAGTGTACATCAAGACTAGTGGAAATTTTTGTGTTAGTCTTGGAATTTGTAGAGAGAGCAGTAATCTTGAGTGGGAGCCTAATCAAAAGAACCACATGGTGTGTGCGTGTGGGGGGGTTACATTGAAGTGCTGCCATTACCTTTTGCCATTTTAATTGGGAATATATCTTAGGGCTTATGATTTAATGAATAAAGTTAATCATCTTTTCATAACCGAGAATCATGTTTCATGTACTAACACTGTTTTACTCCTCCTCTGTAGGATACTTCATAGCAAAGGCACCTCCATAGCAGGGCACCATGAGGCTCTCAAAGTTGAAGGAATTGATAAGAAATTAATTCCTTCTATGTTGAGATCAAGAAACAATTTAGGGGATACCAGGATGAATAAGCAGGTTGAGTGCTCTCCTTGCAGCCCCGGTGTCTGAGGATTGAGCCCCGGTCCTGGCCTGTGTGGACCCATGTTACTAAACTGGGGTGTGCCCCCAGTTTGGTTCTCACTGGGGCAAGTTCCTTGTGTGGGAGGACCCTGGTTCAGCTCCTGCCCTGGTTGTGCTCATGTGAGAGGCCCCTGGCTTATGAGGGTGTGCCACCCATGTGTGAGGACCCCGGCCCAGTTTCTGTTATGTGCAGCCCTGTGCCCACCTATGGAATGAAACTGTGGAAAGCTAATGATGTGCAGCTATGGAGACAGCTCTGGGCCCTCCCCCTTCTCTCTGGGTGTCAAAAACAGTAAAAAATCTTTAAAACTCAAGAGAGACATTTATGGCTGGATAATTTCCAGACAGCTCTTATATGTGTGCATTATGATTTTTCTCTTTACAACCCTCTCAATTTTTTCAGGTGTTTGGAAGTTTTGCTGCTAGATGCCATTTTATGATTGCCAAGTTCTTGTGATAGGTTTATTCCTTCATGATTATGGAATACATGTCATTATCTCTGGTCATACTATTTGTTATCCAGTGTACTTTGTAATTAATAATTAACTACTTCATTTTGAATTCTGGGTATATGGTTTATATTTCTTCCATGCTTTTAGTTTAGGTGCTTTTCTTTTTCTAATTTATATTTATTTTGATTATTTCTTTGGTACCAAGTTTCAATTTTTAAGATATTACTTAATTTATATATGTGTGTGTGTGTGTGTGTGTGTGTGTGTGTATATGTGTGTGTGTATATACATATATACACATATATATATTTTAATATTTTTGCACTGGTGAAAGAGAAGATTATTAAGAGTAAGATCAGGGGAGGCCGGGATGGCTCAGTGGGTTGGGCGCTCACTTTGCAGCGCCGGGGACCGAGGATCGAATCCCGGCCCCGGCCCGTGCGGAACCATATGCTGAACTGGGAGCTCCCCCAGTTCAGTTCTCTCTCTGTCTCTCTATCTCTCTCTCTCTCCCTGTCAAAAATAAAATAAATAAATAAATATTAAAAAAAAAAAGAGTAAGATCAGAGGGGAAGCCGGGATGGCTCAGTGGGTTAAGCGCTCACTTTGCAGCCCCGGGGACCGAGGATCAAATCCCAGCCCGTGCAGACCCATATGCTGAACTGGGGAGTGCCCCCAGTTTGGTTCTCACTGGGGTGAGACCCCGGCCCAGTTCCTGCCCTGTGCAGCCCTGCCCACCTGTGGAATGAAACTATGTGGAAAAACGGATGATGTGCAACTATGGAGACTGTTATGGGCCCTCCTCCTTCTCTCTGTCTCTGTCTCTGTACCTCTCTCTCTGTCAAAAACAATAAAAATAAATCTTAAAAAAAAAAAGTAAGATCAGAGAAAGTACACTGTCCAGAGGTAGAGGCAGGCTGTGAGCAAGAGGTGGCTCAAAATGGTCTACTTTCCTAAGAGTTTATAGGTTAATGCTTTTAAACTTCCAGCTTGAATGCTTTATCCTCACCACCTCCACCAGCAGTCATGTGACTGCATTCAAAATTTTCATTTCCTCTCATTTTCAATTTTTTAAGTTTTATTCTCATTCCCCATACCTTCACAATGACAATCACCAACTAGGTATTTTTCTTTTTCCTTTTTTAAGATTTATTTATTATTGTTTGAGAGAAGGTGAGAGAGAGAGAGCTAGAGCAAGCAGGGGAGAGAGAGAGAGAGAAAGGAGGGCCCAGAGCAGTCTCCATAGTGGTGCATCGGTAGTTTCACAGTTTCATTTCACGCAAGTGGATGTGGGGCTGTGCGGGATGGGAACCAAATCAGGCATCTTCCAAATGGGAGGTGGGAATCTTTGCTTCAGGGCCATCTTGGCAGTTACCAGTTCAGCATATGGGGTTGCATGGGCCTGTGCTGGGAATCAAACCCATGACCTTGCGATTACCATCCCTGCATTCCCTCTACATTTCATTGGGTCTATTCTTATTCTTTCTAGCAGTATCCACCCTTCCGTAAGAAAGAAAACCCTTTTCTGTCTGACCTGTGAGGCCCTTGTAAATATTGTACTCAGAGAATTCTATCTAGAGTTAATATTCTTTCCTTTAAAATCTCTTCTGACCTACATTCAGATTTTAAAATTTGATAGTGATAAATATGCATTTCATGCGTGCTTGAAATGTAGTCTCTATTTTTATGACAAATTTTAATTCACCAGATAAAAGATATTCCTGTTTTTCACACATTTGAAGTCCTTAATAATTTTGTCATGTTTAATAATTAATAATTTGCATCTGTTTTATAAAGATATTGGAAGGACATGTGATAAATTTCCATTGATTGAGAAAATTCACTTTTTCTCCTTGTGAATATGTTCGTTTCAGTTTTTTGCCAACTTTACAAGCAATAAAACTCCCCCAAAACAAAATGAATTCTGTACCTTTATCTATATTTGGCTTTTCACCAACTGTTTTGAGTTTGTTAAAAATGTTCCACCAGTCACGTATTGATTTGCTTGTAAACGTGGGTGTCCATGTTGAAATCTCTTTCAAGCCAACATGGCTGGTTAGCAATATTCCATTATACTGCATAGTGTACATTAATCTACCTTTGAAATATTCTCAAGTCTATTCCAAACATTGTTTTTTTCAAAAACTTGTTCAGGATATGCATGGGAATATTTGATAAAACGATTGTATTAAAACTCTAATTACATTTGGGTATGCCATAGAGATTAAAACTGAGGATACATAGTATAAGTCTAATCAGGTTTTTAAAAATCAAAATGGGGGGAGGCCAGGATGGCTCAGTGGGTTGAGCGCTCACTTTGCAGCCCTGGGGACCCAGGATCGAATTCCGGCCCCAGCCCATGCGGACCCATATGCTGAACTGGGGAGTTCCCCCAGTTCAGTTCTCTCTCTGTCTCTGTATCTCTCTCTGTCTCTCTCTCTCTCTCTCTCTCTCTCTCTCAAAAACAATAAAATAAATATTTTTTAAAAATAATAAAAATAAAAATGGTTCCTTAGTTTTTACAACTGGAAAGATTCCTTGGTTGTATCAAATTCAACATTTCCAATAAAGATAGGAAAGTTTTAATCTATTTTTTCATTGAATACCAAATATCCCAGTTTTGTATACTGCAGAAAATCTTGAGAAATATGATGAACTTGAAAGGTTTTTTGGCAGGATGAATATTCACTGATCATCAGAAATTCATACTGGGGGAGATTTTAAAATATAATGAATTGGGCAATGTATATAACCTAGGGTAGGATCACCATATTTATTGTTTTAAATGTGTCAGTACCGTTTTTTTCATATTTCCCGACTGTCCTGTTCTTTTAATACAAATTTTGTGCCATTTTTAAGTTTTTGTAAAACACTGACCACTGGTTGTTTATCATAAGGCTCTATGCTAATCAATTCATGCATTGAAACTATACTACTATTGTGACAAAAAAGGAAGTTTCATTTACTTTATGCTGTCAGGGCCAGACTTCTTGAGCTAGCAAGGATCAGAGTCTGCTCCCTTGCTTGTCTACAGAGGTGAGGAATTTAAGAGGTGGTTGCTGAGCATGTGGGAGCCAGAAGCCTCTTGCTTTCCTGCCAGAAACCTCTTGATGCACGAATGATACAGAGCAGGCGTACCTGTCTGCTTGCCTCCATTAGGTTAGGAATGTGGGATACAGTAACTGAGTCTTCGTGTTTGTGCTATCATCATTGCGCCCATAGAGATTCTTTCTGCACTACATTCACTTTCATTCAGACTTTTAAGACACATTTCAGTTCAACAGGCTGTTAGCATTATTTTTATTACAGCAGAAGTCACTCTGGGATATAAGCATATACAGACTTGTGATACCACTTGGGTGTTCATTCCTTTTGTTTTTTCTTTTTGATGTATGTTATGATTTTTTGCAGTCTGGCCACTGAAGTCCTGCATTAGAGTCTTTAGTGAGTGTGTTATGCCATACAAATTGTTTTACTGGTCATGTGATATTGTATAAGTATTGTATTTATTTATGTATTATAAGGGGTTTTTTTTGTTTTATATGCAATAAATTAGTGTTATTGTTTTGTTCTTTTTTTGTTCTTTTGCCGTGACTTTAGGTTGTTTTTAAGTCTTTCATATTCTGAGAGACCACAAAAATAGCTGCAGTTCTGTAATCTTTTCTTTATTTTTTTACAGGTGTGGATTGTATAATTTTTTTTGAATTTTTGACCTTTGTGCAGTTTTCCTTGTACACTGTAGAGCCAGGCTTCTTGCCCACAGAGGAAACATTGCTAGTAAGAGATGGAGCAAATGCCTTCTGGCTGCTTAGTATGATTGGAGTTTCACTTCTACTCATATCATTGTACTTTTAGCAATGACTGCTGACAAACTTATTTCCAACCCTGAACCTACTACAAATCCCTTGTGCTTTTCGTTCAGAATAGCAAATGTGTTGCAGTTGGGGATGCACATGCCCCGCCCTCCCCCCGTGCGCCCCGCCTTACCCCCCGTGCGCCCCGCCTTCTCTCCCCCCCGTGCGCCCCGCCTTGCGTAAGCGGTCCCGCCCAGGCCTGGCCACTACTTACGCCCCGCCCCTTGGCGTGACGTTCTGCGTACTCCCGGGTCTTCCTGCAGCAGCGCCTCAGCTGAGTTTCGCACGGTTCCCGGAAGCGGCTAACGTAGAAAGACTTTTTGTTTGGGGATTGTGACTTAGATTTTTCTGGTTTAAAGCTGAGCGGCTCTGTCCGTGGTTCTACACCCGTGAAGCTGTCACTGCGAACGTTGAAGTCCCCGCGCCCGCGCCTCCTACGGCGGTGAGTCCAGTGTCTCGGAAAGACGTCCGATCCCGGAATGTTTCGCTGCGGGTGGAGGGTCCGCGTGGGATTCCGGGTAATCTCTGAGGCCGTTCCGCCCGTGGTCTCTCCGCCTTCGGGCCATCAGACGCCGCCTCCCGCGTTGTTTTCCTGCTTAAACCCTTGACCGGGCCGCCCTCCCGGCCCGCGGTGTGGAGCTGGGAGGACTCGGGGGTGGGTTCCAGCCCCTGCGCCCCTCCCCCAGCCTGGCCGCTGGGCCGCTGGAGCCCGGCTTTCTCCCTGGGCTGTGCTTCCGCAAGCCCACCTCCACTACGTGTAACATCCTCACCCGAATTTAATAAGAGGCCCAAATCCTAGGATAAACACACTTTCATTGGGGGTAGTATTTAGGAGGGAACAACGCGAGGGGGTGGTACCAGGTCACGCCGCCATGCGGGGAGCGGCTTTGTGGGAGCGGTGACTGCGATTGGCAGGCCAGGGAAGCGGGAGGGTGAGGGTTTGAAGCGGGCCCCAGAAAGAGACGGAACGAGAGGAATACACAGGTGAGAGGGCGAGATCGGTGTCGGCTCTGTATGGAGATGGCAAGATAGAGGCTGTGGGGGGGACTTTTAACGAAACCGTAAGTCAGATGGAGTCACTGTGAAAAGTAGTCAGAGGAGGAAAAAAATGGAGCATCAGAGGGAAGGGAGGAATACCAGAGAGACGAAGGGGAGCAAAAGAGAGAGGAGGCCTTAGCGGAAGTGGGACCAATAAAGGACAAGGCACTTCAGAGGGAGAGAAGGGTTGTGAGAAGAGTTGGGTGAGCTGAGCAGGAACAGAAATGTGGGGTGACAGCAGAGGGAGGGGCAGCACAGAGCTAAGCTGGGGCTGCCTGTGAGTCAGTACAGGGTTTAACCGGAAAGACAGTATCATCAGGGAAGCAGAGATGGCGAGAAAGAGGCAGAAATATGTGGAGATGGGGAGTAATCAGATTAGGGAGAAAGCAACCGAGGTGAAATAGTTTCAAGGTTTCCTGGAACAAGCGTGGAAGGGAATTCTGTCTACAGCAGCGGAGAGAATCCTGGACCAGAGGGACACAGAGACCCATAGACAGGAATACATAGTAGCTGAGGAAGAAGAACCCCCACCTGAATGAGCTGTGACCTGGTGGGATGTGTGTGATCCAGTCGTGAAGCATTGACTTGTTTCTTTGTATACTGTGGAATACGTACTACATTTTCAGGCATAGGGGTGAGAATGAGAATTATAAAACTGCAGTTCCAAAGACTTGAGGGTTTTGTAATTATTTGTATCACACCATGGCTTCCATGTGCAACCTTCATTTAGCCAGAGGGCAGAGACCTGTGTCAGTCAGTCATGGATCTCTTCTCATTTCCTGGGATGGCATGAGGACTTGACATGGAACAAGAAGTGACTTAATCTGTCATCACTTAATACTTATAAAGCATATTGTGATAAATTTTAGCCTGTTGAGTTTCTGCTTTTTACGTAAATAGTCATTAACTTCTGATATAAACTTTGGTGACATCTATCTCATTATCAGCTCTTATCATCTAAAGGTGAGGAAGTCTCAATTCCCTTTAAATTTTTGACCCTAGAAGTCATTACAATAAAAAACTTTTCAGATTGAATTTTCTTCTCATTAGATATTATCTAGTTGAGAGGCTAGGCAGTTTTTCTAGTCTTCATCATATTGAAACATCCATTGGTACTTAGTAATATTAGGCTACTTCTATGTGCACTTAGAACCTTGTTTTGTGAGTTAGTCTAATGTTCAGCAACTTTTGTCTTCCCTTTATGTGATTTTTTAAATTAGTGAACTGGGAACTACAAAGTAGCTGTCCCCTCAAGTCCCTCTTGTCCATTCTCTAAATATGTGGAAGGATGGACTGGATGACCCGAAACTTGGTGTCCATGCTCCCATCTATGCGTGGTGAAGGAATTTCATCAGCATATTTCCATCCTGCTCTTTCAAAGTTTTCAGCCCCCAAATCTGTATCCATCATTTTATATAGTTTATACCTAGTTTTCTGTGATTTTTTGGAAAAGAGGAAGGATACCCGCTCAGGAATCAGCCTTTCTAGAATTTTGTGCCCCAACTCTCAGTTCCCCCAAAGTCTCAGGTGTGAGGAGTCTGAGGTCTGTAGTCCAGTGCTACTGGAAACAAATCTGGGAAGCAATGTCAGCACTCCCAGGGAAAGTGTAAGGTGCCATTCCGGGGCTCCTGCAGACCTGCAGAACCATAACTCCTTGAAGAGGGCCTTGATCCCCCAGGGAGCTGCTTACATCTGAGTTCATCATGCATCACCATGCATTTCAAGTAGTGACATCACCTGCTCCCTCCCCTGTGAGTTGCACAAGTGGTCTGGGTGAAGCATCGCTGTTATTTTACTGAGGTCTGCCAGGTCTTTCTAAGCTGAGTACAGGGATTAGAAGGGGGCCTCCTGGACATGTTTGTGAAGGCTGAGAGCAGGCTTTGGTCAAAGGTGTAAAGGGGGTGCTAGGCTGGGATTTGGGGACAGGGGAGCAGCTCGGGTTCTCATTGCTGTGGAAACTTGTGGATGTCTTTTGGACAGGAGAGCTCATGGAAACAGGAAGGAAAACCTCCCAGACTGATCTTCAGGTAGGAGCTTATTGTTCTTGACTTTGTCCTGTGACAAAGAACAGGTAGGATGCATTTTTAGCATTTCAAAGTCCTGCCTGTGAGTGTGGGGGAAGAAGACCCAGGGCTATGCCAATGCCCTTGCAGGCACATTCTGAAAATGCATATGTGATTCCTTCACAGAAAGTCACCTGAGAAAACAAACACAGAGCAGGAGGAGGACAAGGACGAAATGGCTGCTTCTCAGGTAAGTGTTTAGTCCTGGGTCAGAGGCTGGGTCTGCTTTTGTTCCAAAAATGCAAGGGTTTTGGACTGTGCAACATTTATGTTTTTACTTTTCACTCGCAAGGTTATTTTCAATTATATTTTTTACTTTTTGTCATGAGAGTCAACGTCACTTGTGTAGAGTTTTTCAGTGCTCTTCAGAGAGCCTTCCCTACATTTTTTGTTCATCCAGGCTCCCTCCGGGCTTGAAGAATTCTCACTGTGAATTACTAAACCTCAACTATTATAAACATCCTTTTTGTCACAGATTCATCTAGGAAGACATTTATGTGCAAGATCCTTTTTGTGTGGGACTTAAGACACAGATGCTTCGTGTCTTGAAGAAGGTTGGTGTAGGTGTACGGTATTATGACAGTAACATGAGGGCTGTAGAAGAGGGATAAGAGTGTGGCTATGTAACCAGAGTGGCGTTGGTGCTCAGAATAGCCCAGAAAGTTCTAAAAATGAAGTTTATTTGGAAGTGACTTGCTCACTAAATTAATACAAAAGACTGATAAAGTGCACTGTTGTGGATGCCAGGATTGCCTTGCAACCGTGAGGTCCAGGGATCAAATCCTGGCCCCGGCCCCTGAAAACCCAAATGCTGGTAAACACCAGAATGGCAGTGAAGGTTCTTGCCACCAATTTGGGAACCCCTCCCTGTCTCCCCCCAGTCAGTTCCCTCCCCACTCATCCCCACAGCAACCTGTGTGGAATGAAACCATGTCATAACTAGTGATGTACAACTATGGAGACTGCTTTGGGCCTTCCCTCCTTCTCTCTCTCTCTCAAACAGTAAGTCTTTAAAAAAATAAAATAAAAAATAAATGCATTTTTTTAATTACAGAACTCAGAAACTGTATGTGCATTGAAATTTGCATAAAACTGTTGTTTTTATCATTCAAGCTAGATTATGATTTCCTTATTTTTTTATTTCTGCCAGATATAACACAGCAGTGATGATGTGTGCTTCTGTGTGCCTCAGTTGCCTGATATCCATTTGTTCATCTCACCTGATTTTTGCTTAGTTGAGTTCTCTTCACTCCAAAGTTAACATCTCTTTCTTCAACATGAATAAGAATCTTTGGGTTTATTGATAGTTGTGCAATAACTATCATATTTCATCTGAAAATTCCTGTTTCTTCTTAGTTTCTCCTTCCTTGGAGTTTGTTTTGCGTAATGAAGGCTGCCACTTTTGTTTACTGGAGATACTGGCTTTTACAAGTGGAACTTTTAGCGAGTCAGGCTTCTGTCCAGTAAATTTTCATTCTATTCCATAGTCATGTGACAGACATCTTTCTTTATCCCTCCTTTGTATTTTCAAAACGTTTATAAGAATCATTATTAATGTATGTCCAAGTGTGTTATATTTATGAAATAGAGCTCAACACCAATCATAAAATATTTCAAAGAAATAAAGGACCAACAATCAGGAGCTATAACTTATATAACTGTATATTTTCATATCATTTGTGTGTTTATAAAATACAGAGTATCATCCAAAAAGACATTGGATGTTTACACAGTTGAAACTGTGATTTTAGTGATGTGAAAATTTTCTTCGTCACTTTGAATATGTCTGTCTATGCATAAAATGTTAACATTACTTGAGCTATATTTTCTTCTGAAACACTTCAGTTTTCTCTTACTCTCCGTTACAGAAACTGCTACGAACGTTTATGAGGCTTGCCTCTGTATATTGGTCTGTGTTCTTTTTGAAAAATTATAGAGACAGTTGGTAGTAATACCCAAGCTCCTACAATTTATTGGATGTTTCACAAAAATATTCTCATACAAGAGGAAGAATCACACTGTTGTCAGATTACTTATGTGCATTATAGATCAATATATAAAAAAATTGCTACCATACTCTTTAGTAAGGCACTCCTCACTTAAGGACCGAGCACTGTTCCTATGACTAGGTTGTTTGTTAAGAGAATTGGTTGAGGGGTAGCTGTGATGGCTCAGTGGGTTAAATGCTCACTTTGCAGCTCTGGGGACCGAGGATCGAATCTCAGCCCCAGCCTTTGCGGACCCGTATGCTGAACTGGGGAGTGCCCCGCCCCCAGGTCTGTTCTCACCAGGATGAGACCCCGGCCCAGTTCCTGCCCTGTGCAGCCCTCTCCCACCTGTGGAATGAAACTATGTGGAAAAACCAATGATGTACAACTATGGAGACTGTTCTGGGCCCTCCTCTTTCTCTCTGTCTCTGTCTCTGTATCTCTCCTCTCTCTGTCAAAAACAATAAAAATAAATCTTAAAAAAAAAAAAAGTGGTTGATAGAATTGTATACCTGGAAACAATGTAATTGATATCAATTAATGTCACCCCAATAAATTTAATTAAAAAAAGAAAAGAGAATTGGTTGAAAAGGAATGAGCTTAAAGGCAGATGTCTTGTGATGTGTCATTGTACCGCAGGATATGTATTTTTCAGTAGATGTCATGCAACACTGCACTTCCAAATGATTTATGTAGTCTTATGTGATTGTGAGTGCTACCTGTAGTGAATACTAACCTACTGCGAAGGAGACAAAGAGTGAGAAAGGGGATTCCCAAGACCAACACAGCCCAAGAAAGGGGACTCATGTGCTGGAAAACTGGTGGTAGCTGCAGATAGGTTGCTAGTGATGAGTGGCCTTTATACATACAGTACATTTTCACAGGATTATTACTATACTTCCTAGTCTCTGAGAACTATAAATTCCATAAAACTGTCAGTTCTCTGTCATGTTTGAAATTTTCTATTCCCTTTTTCGGGGCTAGTCAACATTGTGACACATGGGCCAGAGACATTGGTGTCGCTAGTTAAAAGTGAGCTTGTTAACTGTAGAAACTGACGCTGCACCCTGGAATTCTTCAGTTGGAATCTGCATTTTTATAACATGCCAGTTACCGGTACTTAACAGCATTAAAATCTGCAATGGACCTTGCACTTATAACTCACCATCACATTTCCAAGTAACAAATATACAAAGGTGAAGCCGGGATGGCTCAGCGGTTAAGCTATTGCTTTGCAGCCCCACGGTCCAAGAATCAAGTCCCAGTCCGTGCAGACCCATATGCTGAACTAGGGTTGCGCTTACCATATGGAAGGCCCCCAGTTCAGTTCTTGCCAGGGTAGGCTTCCTGTGTGGAAGATCCCCACTTTGGCCCCTTGCTGGTGGTATGCTTTCCATGTGGGAATCTCCTGACCCAATTCCCACCCTGCACGGCCCCCAGCCCACCTGTGTGGAATGAAACCATGTCCTAAACTGATGATGTACAATCATGGAGACTGCTGTGGGCTCTCTCCCTTTTCTCTGTACTTCTCTGTCTCTCTATCAAAAACAATAAAAAAATAATAAAATAACATTAACGAAATGCATACAATTTATCCTATATGATACAGTAATGCACAGAAAACACAAGCCTGTGTTGTTGTCTTCATTTCCAAAACCATCTTCCAGAAATAGGAAGTCTCTTCATTGGTATGGTGCATCACACGTAATCCTTCTTTCTCAGATTTAGGAAATATAGTAGAGCATGTTGCTGTGAGTAACCTGACTTTAAATTTATATACTCTCCTTGGTCAAAACCAGTACTATTAACTCTGTTTTCATATTGGGAGACATGAGTTTCCCATGGCTCTGTGGTAAATGTGTCTTTTGTTCCAGGGACAGTTGACATTTCGAGATGTGGCTATAAATTTCTCTCAGGAGGAGTGGGAATGCCTGGACCCAGCTCAGCAGAAATTGTACATGGATGTGATGTTGGAGAACTATAGGAACCTGCGCTCCCTGGGTGAGGGTGACTTCCTTCCAGAATTCCTAGCCCGCCCGCACGGTTGTTTCCTTCATTAGTACAGCCTCTCTTGGGAGCTTCTGCTTTGTGTGGTAGAATTTCAGTCCCCACTCTGGCGATCACTGTGGTGTTTGCTGGTGTAGAAAAGAAATGTTCATGATGTCCTTGGAAGGGGAACTCAGGTCTGAAAATTTTCCTTTTTTTTTTCCTTCTATAGACTTTAAATATAATTATTGTTTGAGAAAAAGTGAGAGAAGGAAGGAGGACCCAGGGCAATCTCCATAGTTGTGCATCATTAGTCGTGATATAGTTTCATTCTACACAGGTGGATTTGGGGCCGTGCAGGGCAGGAACCGAACTAGGGGCCTCCCGCATGGGAGGCAATAACCTTTGCTGCCGAGCCATTCTGGCGATTGCACGTGCCAGGGTCTGGATTCGATCCCCAGACTTTGTGGTTGCAATGCAAGTACTCAACCTGTTGAGCTATCCCAGCATCCCTGAAAATTTTTTATTTCTTCTAATAGAGTAAAGGTTCTGTCAGAAAACAGTGTTCTGGGAAAGCTGGGATGGCTCAGCGGGTTAAGCACTCGCTTTGAAGCCCCTGGGACCAAGGATCGAATCCCGGCCCCGGCCCATGCGGACCCACATGCTGAACTGGGATGTGCTCCCAGTTCAGTTCTTGCCGGGACCTATGTGGGAGGCTCCTGCCCTGCGCAGCCCGGCGCCCACCTGTGCAATGAAACTATATGGAAAACTAATGTCAACTATGGAGACTGCTCTGGGCCCTCCCCCTTCTCTCTGTATGTCTCTGTCTGTTTCTCTCTGTCAAAAATCAATAAAATAAATTAAAAAAAAAAAAAGAAAAGTGTTCTAGGGAATAATTTTCTAGAATATTCTGCCATTTCCTCTCTTCTTATCTGAATACATATTAGATTAGAGATTGGAGAGTCTCCATGAAAACTCGATGTTCTTTTTTCTAATGAACAGGTCTTGCTGTCCTTAAGCCAGTCATAGTCACCTCTTTGGAGAGAATGAAGGAGGCTTGGGATATGAAGAGAAAAAAGACAATGTCCATCCACCCAGGTAGGTGGGAATGAAGGAATCAGATGACACAGGTGAGAGGGACAAAAGTCCCAGAAGAAGCCAGACATTAAAATGTGGTGTGGAAAGCTCCACTTCATCGGAAAGGATACGAGAAGCTCGTTTCTTTCTGTTGGTGTCACAGAGGGACAGTCCTATCTAACATGTTCTCTGCTCCTGCATCTTCTCTAAGGACTGTCCTGTTCTGTGAACTTTGTCACATTGCAGTGAGGGAGGGAATCCGGGATGGCTCAGCTGGTTTAAGTGCTGACTTTGCAGCACTGGAGACTAATGATGGAATCCCGGCCCCAGTATGTACAGTCCCAAATGCTGAACTGGGGTGTGCTTCCCATGCAGGAGGCCAGTTCTTGCTAGGGCGAGCTTCTGATGTGGAGAAGAATCTGGGCTCTCCTCCTCCCTGTTTCTCTCTATGTCAAATTTCTTGAAATCTTTTTTTTAAAAAAAAATAGGGAAGCTGGGATAGCTCAGTGGGTTTAAGTGCATGCTTTGCAGCCCCGGGAACCAAGGATCATATCCTGGCCTCGGCCCATGTGGACCCACATGTGGAACTGGGGTGTGCTTTTCATGGGGGAGGCCCCCAACCCAGTTCCTGCCCTGCACAGCCCCCGCCCACCTGTGTGGAGCAAAACCATGTCAAAAAGAAAAAAAAACTGATGACGTATGAACATGGAGATTGCTCTGGGCCCTCCCCATTCTCTGTTTCTCTCTTGTCTGTGTAAAACAATAAAATAAATCTTTTTAAAAAAATGCCCTTTTGCTTTGTATACATTTTTTATTTCCTCCATGTTAGAATGGTTTAATGTATCTGTTTACCTCATAGAATTCTTAAATGAATTAATGCCATAGGGGAGCTTAGAACATAGCCCACCCTATAGGAAGAACTCCATTGTTCCCTGATTTCTTTATGCCTATCATTTTATACTTCTTTCTTTTTTCGTTCAAAAGTTGCGTGGGCCTGTGTCCTATGTTTTCATTTTCTGATTATATCTGTGAGATTTGTGGTTTTAGATTCATAAATGCTGATACAACATTATCCAATGTACTTTCGTTAGACGTGTGGTATAGAGTTATTAGGCTCTCATAATTAGGAAAATGTTTGCTTCCTCAATTTTATTTTTCTTTAGGCAAAACCTAATCATTATAGATTTATTTGATCCTTTTCTCAGCATGTCATTCATGGTGTTCTTGAATTTCAAATGCTGATTTTATAGATCACTGATTCTCTGATATTTGTCTATCTTTCTTGTTCATTTGTTTAGTACTGAAATGTGTTTTTCTCTCTGAAGGATAGATTAGAGCAGGGGTTCCCAACCTTTTTATACCCTAGGGCACATTCTAAAATATCGGTAGAGTGGCGGGCACCAGCTATTTCTAAGGATATTTATTATTGAGCAAGAATAAAAAATAATAAAAATAATTTTAAAATAATAAATTTATTGTACAAATTATATACACACAAAGACACATATATACAAAACATAATACAAAGTAAATAAAAAACACACATAATAAAATCATTTAAAAAACATAAAAGAAAACAAAAAAACCCAATCTGTCAGTGTGATCTTTGGCATTGCATTTCATTGGCCAGTGCCACGTAATTAGGAGAGTATGACGACAACCCTGTTAGCAAACAATTATTAAGATGCTCATCAGTAAGTCGAGATCTATATCGTGATTTTATTAAGTTCATGTTTGAAAACAAAGATTCGCATAAATACATTGACCCGAAAAACGATTTGATTTTATATGCCGCTTTTTTAAAAAATGGGAACCTTTCTTTGTCGACTATGTTCCATAAGTCCTCTGATATTAAGGATTTTAGCAAACTATAGTTCTTAAGGTTCAAAATTTCTAACTCTAGTTCTTCTGCTTTCCCCTGAACAAGGTCTGCAATACATGCGGCTAGTTCTATTACATTTATGTGGCAAGTAAAAGGATTGATACAGAAGGAGACAATTGGCTTGATATTTGTAAACTGCAGAAATCTCTCTTCAAACTGTTTTTGAAGCACTTGCAGGGTCTCAATAAATAATGACACGTTTAATTCATTGTTACCTAGCATTTTCCTCATATATGGGAAGTGCACGAGAGACTTGAATATGCAGATGTGATATCAACAAAGTCAATTTTGCTTTAAATGCGTTTACAGAGCTTATCATTTCAGCTATATTCTTGTCTTTTCCCTGCAACTCCAAATGGAAAGAATCTAATTTTTCCATGGTGTCAGCAAGAAAACCCAAATCCACCAGCCAGCAAGAGTCTGTTAGTTCATCATCATTTTCATTTTTATCATGTATAAGTGTTTTTATTTCTTCAATTAAGTTCACAAATCTTATAAGAACTTTACCTTTATTGAGCCAACGTACTTCAGTATGCAGGATGAGATCGTGTTCTTTATCTTCAGTATTTTCTAACAGGGCCTTGAAAAGTCGGTGTTGCAATGGAGCTGCTCGAATAGAGTTGATTATCTTTGTGACTATTTTCATAACATGTTCAAAGGGCAGTATTTTACAACACAAAGCTTCCTGATGGATAATACAGTGGTAGGACATAAAGTTTGAAAATGATTCATCTTTCCTGCAAAGGGCAATAAATCCTTTGTTTTTA
>PVKE010031717.1:0-18887 GCA_004027555.1 Craseonycteris thonglongyai
CCCAGAGCCGGAGGATCGAATCCCGGCCCCGGCCCATGTGGACCCATATGCTGAACTGGGGTGTGCCCCCCGTTCAGTTCTTGTTGGGGCCTATGCGGGAGGCTCCCGGCCCAGTTCCTGCCCTGCACAGCCCTGTGCCCACCTGTGGAGTGAAACTATATGGAAAACAAATCCTGTCAACTATGGAGACTGCTCTGGGACCTCCCCCTTCTGTCTGTCTCTGTCTGTCACTCTGTCAAAAAGCAATAAAAATAAATCTTAAAAGGGAAAAAAAAAAAAGCTAGGTTTAGGATTGCTCTTCTGTTACCAGGAGCACCGTCCTATAGACACCTTTTCAAGATTTGATATTCCAAGCATTCAAATATTCCCTATTATACAGAAGAATCTCTATTAATGAATCAGTTCATGTTCAAGGAAACATCAATATATACTGTCTACATAAAACTGAGAAGCTGAGCAGGAATTTTCTTCTTGGAAGAAACAAAGGCTTTAATTTATTCTCTGCATCTTGTTTTAATCCTAAATATGTATTACATCTGAGAAGTTACAACTTTTACAGGCCCCCCCCAAAAAACACCAGATCAATTCTATTTGTTTAACTGCTAACGAGAAATGTATCACTTTAGCACAACAAATGGAAAAATTACTGAATTGGGAATAAGTCGAGCTAGGTTTTGCTTTAGGGTCTGTCATACCTGTATGGCCTTAGGCAAATCATTTAACCTCTGCAGGTAGAGCTCTGGTCTGAACTCTTCTGTGGTTTAACAAGATGTTATTAGGTGAGAAGACCCTAGATGGTGCTGTTGTTCTGTTTGTATTTTTTTTTTCCTCTATAGTTTCAGTGAAGCAAAAAGGCATAGATTAGAAATTGATTTCCTACTAGTTCCAAAAAAAATTCATGGTTAAAAGTTCAATGGCGTTGAATTTGAGTCATACGGCCCATGTGGATTTGACATTAATTAAATGGAATACACAGTTAATAATTATACCAAATATCCCCTTATAATATGCCCATATATCCATCAACATTTTTCTAGGTATATTTATCTAAGCTTAAGAAACTAAATAAAAACAAAACTATTATTGATAAGAGAACTGATGTATAACAAACCCTTTAGAAAAGGTTATTTTGTTTTTTTTCAAATGCTCGTTCTAATAAATTTTGATAAGGCACTGATTTTTTTTTTCATTTGGAATGTTTCAGACTGTATTCAAAGCCTGTGATTCCCACGAGCACAATGAAAGCTATATTACCCCTCCAGCCATGTAAACACGTTTTTTTAACAAAATCTGCTGTCAGTGTTCAAAAGTGTAAGAATAATATATTAAATGACTTTAGTTTTAATCTACCAAAGAAAAAGGATTCAGAAATTCTACTTTGAGAAGGCTTGGATGAACATTATCAGGTTTTCACCTAAAATTCCTGAAAGGTATTTTTCTCCCTTATGAAATTCACTGAGTATAAAAATTATGTTCAATCAATACACAGACCAAGAAAGTTCCTGTGAAAATTCATACCAAGCTACATTTTGTTTTTTCAGTTGAATCAACAATAAATGACAAGCCAAAAACATAGCATAATGAAGTGGGATGGCATAAAAACTGCAAATTTTGATTCAATAAAGATTTTTTACAACAAATTGAGGAAAAATAGATTTCAATGGATCAAAGCTGGTATTACTATATATGTAAGTTATCTATCCAACCAACCATTATTGAGCCTATCTGGTGCAAAGGGTTGGATATATAAAGATAAGATGCCATTTTCATTCAAAAAAAAAACAAAAAACAAACACAGTCTAGTATGAGAAGACTTTAAAAAGTTCAGTTCAGTTTATTACAGTGTCAAGTAGATTTACAACTATTGCACTTATCATTCTGCTGACAGAAGGCCAAAATTTAAGAGGGATATTTTTCTCCAATAACACTAGGTTTTTCATGATCTTCACTATAAGATGTTAAAATTACATACGCTAGGAAATATAACTCATTCTCTTCCAGACACACACCGTGCTTCCTGTTGTACAGCTTGCTGCAAGTGGGAATTTCGTTGGGATAATGCCTAAGTCATCTATTTCTTATGAAATTACTCGAGTAAAATTTGTCAAGTTTTATTGCAGTTTTCTTTATCCAATCCATGTATGAAAAACAGCCTCCATATCAATTATAAACATGTAACTGAGAGATGACTTTTAAACAAAGACTAAGTATCTCCGCCCTTTATAGAACCCTATGTGGTGTTAATGGTTTGACCACTCACTGGCTGCCTAACATTTTGGACAATGAAACACTAATAAAAGCTAAAAAGTGGCCCAGTATATGAAACTCTTCTCAAAAATAGAAGAAAGTCATGAACATTGTTGGAAAAGTGTTTTATATTTCCAATGAAATGCTATTTCATTGACCTTCTGGGAAGATTGTCTTCGACCTATTTGGCTTTAGCCCATAAAGTAATTGATTTAGTCCTGTAAAGAACCACCTTTATCTTAAGCTTGGCATGTGTAACAATGAATATAGCAGGAAAGAGCTCTTTTGTTGTTGTTGTTTGTTTTGATTAGCTGGGGGAAACCCTACAAAAAAAGTATCAGCCTTTAGTCTTAAATTTATTTTCATTCTGATTATATTGGGAAGATGTGAGAATGTGGGAGTTTAACACTGTTTTCCATCTTAACAGTTGCTCTGTATTCTAAGATATGTGATTCATAATGTACCACTTTAACAAGACACAGCTTTTAAATATTACTGGGGTAACACAAAGAAAATGAATTTTTCTTTGGGTACCAGTAATTGTCAAAAGAATGATTGCAAATTCAGAAAATGTGCTTTATAATAACCCCGTTAACATAAAGTATAAATGGAGGAAAGAAAGTACAGCAGGCATGTGAAAGGGTTAGTCATATTAGCAAGGCCTCTCAGGATGGTTTTTGTCCTTTTGACTAAGATGCATCAAATTTCAAACCCCTTCAAATCCTTGGGCAAAGGGGAAACTAACCCAAGGAGCATTGGCAAGCATGAGCTGAGTCACCATGTTCTTACAAAGGCTCTAACTACTGCCTTCTCCTGAAGCAAGGATTTGCCCTGGTATTAAAGATAATGCACTCAAGCTGTTAGAATTAATTTGAGTATCAAAAGTGAAATTTAGATTACCAACCATGTCCTGGTAGTGACAGCATGTAGAGTATCAAATGTCCACTTTTTAAACTAAAGTAAAAAATGAAGAAGCATGGTTAATTTACTTTCGCTGATGAAAACACATGTCCAAGTGAAACTTCTGCCTGTAAGCTTCCCTGTGTTGCCATGTCACCAGACATATTCCCTGGGGGAAGCATTTATCTGCCTTGCTTGATGTTTTCCTTGGTGGAATACTTGCCCACGAGTATCCACATGCACATGAGTGTCCACGTGCACAATTCTACTGTGAATGAAAGCTAACAATGAAATCTAGAATTTTCAATTCTAGTGTACAATGCACAGCATAGATATTTTTTAGTTTAAAAAATAGTGCAAAAACATATCTGATAGTCAAAGTGATAGTTCAAGTGAGATCTTTTGCCAAGGAACACAAACTTCACTTTTAGCTGACTTGTAAAACCTGAACGTAGTTTTTGGGAAACAGTCCAGATTTTCCCATTAGTTCTCCACTCATCCAGTCATCATCTACAGATTCCAGCTCTGTTATTACATCTCCAGCCTGTAAGAAGACAGGAATTGGAAATAATTATTAGTTATTATCCAGTATAAGCATGTTAGGTAGCCCATCTAGAGAGACATGTATAATCTCCTTATTTAATTTATCATGATTTTCTGTGAGGATTAAATGATATATCACAATGATGATCTATACTAATGATGCCATTTACTTGTATGCCTCTTTTCCTCAAAGCCCATTCCTTTGCCAACATCACCCTTGTGCTTTTATTTTCCTGCTTATATTCTGTGTCTCCCAAATATACCATTCCTTATCTAAAATTCTTCTTTAATAAATAACACTAGCTATCATATATATATATGTATGTGTGTGTGTGTTTGTGTGTGTGTGTATATTCCCTACCATCTAACATTTATTGAGTACTCATACTCATTATGTGTCAGACACTGCTGTTCTGGTCATTACGGATACAGCAATGAATAAAGACCTCACTCTAGAATAGGGAGACAAATAAATATGCTGGCAGAGGAAGATAGAAAGTGGGGTTGCTATGACATTTGCTCAGTCAGGGAAGGCCCCACTGAAGGTAACATTAAGCAAAGACTTAGAGATGAGTGAGCAATGTGTTTACCATAAGCCTATCCTAGTCTCTGTACTTAATAGGAATTAACACATAAAAAACAAATCAGTCCTAAAGGTGGGTACTATTATTATCCCCGTTTCAGAGAGATATTTGTACAGATTTCATTATTTTAAAGAAAAGAAAACTGAAGCTCAGAGATTAAGTAAATGTTGCATATCTACTTAGTGGTAGTGACAGAATTCAAATTTAGTGTGATCTCGGGGCCTGTGTTTCTAACTAATAGGATATGTGGCCACCACATTTTTACAGTGAACCTCTTTACTTACAAAGGCTTTTACTCTAATTGCCTTTTCTTAACATCCTGAGCATTATGAACTTTGCATTTATTCTTCTACATAATGGTATTCTCCTCTACCATTTGGCTTATTCCATCCTTCCCTGGTCTCAATATCAAATTTGCATTTTTTCCTGTCTTAGCTTCATTCTGATTCAGAGCTCCGATTCCTCATCAAGGCTGTCAAAGGAACTATGTGTTAATTATGATTCCTCAACAGATGACATACTTTTAAAAATTATCTCCTGAAACTATTTTGTTCTTTATTGTTTCTAACCATTTCTTAGAATCTGGGTTAAACATCCTATAACGGTCCAAAATGATCCTGGCTACTCTTAAGAATATTTTTATCAAGCTAAATGCACTTATTTGCAGTCCTAGTACACAGCTCTCAGAAAAAGAAAAACAGGTTGATTTTAAGGCCCTTCTTATGGAAAATGGAAAGGAAAGATGCTTACTATCAATGTCATTAATTTACTTTATTCTGCTAAAATCGGTAAAATTTCTGGCTATTCAAAGTTTCTATTGTAAGTAATTTCCTTCTGGTTTCTAAATTATAACATCATGGTTGACTAAAACTATTTTTTTTTATCTCTTCATACATAGCATGTCAGTTTTATGAGGGCTAGGGTAATTTTTTAAAGTTTTATCTACTAATTTCTGTGGATATTTAAAATATTAATGATCAACAATACTGAAAGAAATGTAGAATCCTTCAACTAAAAATACTCTAGACCTACCCTGCTTATTTGTTTGTAAAATGAAGATCACCTATTGTTCTGGAGGATACTATGAGTTCTGTTACTTATATTGATACAACTTAACTGAAGGTCAAAATAACATCCAAAAAGTTTGAACCTTGGTTGTTCACTTGTAGTAACATTCTATGTAAAGATAAAAGGAGTGAATTTTGAGCCACTAATTCTCAAAAGGCTAAAAAGGACTGGGGCAACAGTTTCCAAACATTTGGATTTTAAGTACTAAGAATTAGAAGGAAGGGAGGGAGGAGGGGAGGGATGAATGGATGGATCTAGGGTTACCAAATTATAATTTTCCATAAGAAATGTCTATCATTTAGTAACAAACATTTATTTTTTAATTTTATTAAATTTACTAGGTGACCTTGGTTAATAACGTTATAAAGGTTTCAAGTGCACAATTCTATAATACATCATTTGTATATTGCATTGTGTGTTCACTAATACTTTATAATAGAAATGACATTTTAATATGAAAAAGGTAGAAGTTCTCAGAAGAAACACTCCATCACAAAGTAGTAAAGTTAGCGCAACCTTATCACTGACCTATCTCTCAGCATGCCCTCTCACTCCGTGACTCCCTAAAAGCCTGCACTGCACATCCCCAATATCATCTTGCTTTCTACATTTTGTCGTAGACAGCTGAAAACCTTGTTCAGCACCCATTGTCTTAAGTCTCACCTTGTCCAACCCCTCCTTGATGCTTTCATTCTCCCTATGGCATTCTTGCCTCCGACTATGTCCAAATGACGGTGAATTTTCTGCTGTGTGGCACAGGCTCTTCTGAGAGCTTTGACTGCTAACCCCACTCTCCTTCCTCTGGCACAGTTTCAAAGTACTGCCCTAGGCTCTTTCCTCTGACCATGGATTGGGGAAACAGGACTTTTCTGTTTTTACTTTAAAAACAAAGAGGCACATTTTCAATGAGGTAAGACTAAGATTAAATTTTAGGGGCTAATAAAGCCATTGCAAAGTACATTAACTTTGGGGGTCGTTTCCCCACAGTCTAGTCAGTGTCTTTGTGGACATCAGTGTCTTATAAGGCACTACTGCAGTGGCCAACTGTAGTAGGTACCAACTGATTTATCCATTAAAAGACATGATAACAGCAGGTTACAAGGGCCATGTGGAGGACCATCCTTTACTGGGGCCACCAACAAAAACACCAGTACGACTGACAGCAGATGTTAAAAGGCTTGGAATAAGGAATTCATCTGAGGATTGTGGGGGCTATCAAGCCAACAAGGTTTTCTTTAAGTACCTAAATGCCTTGCTGATAAATATATTTGCCCTATTCACTTTCTCTAATCTTGTCCTTTAGAATTATGGTGAAATATGTTCATTCTTGATTAATTATCAATACTCTACCTAAAAGTTCACTGACAATTTATATTTGCCCTATTCAATTTCTCTAATCTTGTCCTTTAGAATTATGGTGTGAGGTATGTCCATTCTTGGCTAATCAATACTCCACCCCAATGTTCCACCCTTCAATGGAAGACATTTCAAAATTTATAGCTGCTTAGTACAGTTACAAAAAGAAACACATTCTGACCTTGAAGGAAAGCTCATCTTCATTCTCCCCATGGAAATCATATAAGGCTTTGGCCTTCCTCCCCTTTAGCATTAAAGAAGACATACTTTTTGCCTCAGCTGTAAAATACAAAAATTCAGAGATATAGAAAGACATTGGACTAAAACACAAATCACACATTTTTAAGAACCGCCCTTGATATTCCCAGGGCGAATATTTTCAATTAATTTTGAATTTATTTAATTTACAAAAAGATAAAAAAATGTTCTCTTAGCAGGAAAAAAAGAGAAAATATATTTAGTAGACAAAATTAGCCATTATCAAGTGAAGGCATTTTATCTTTTTTCCCCCTTAACTCCAGTAGAAAAAGAGTTTACAAAACTTTGCGAATCAACTCTTTCCAACGCAGGTATACAACTTAAACTGCGCATGGCCAGAGGGAGATGAAATATATATCCTTTTAAAGGTCTTGGGCTGCCCCTTAAAGGGTAAGAGTCTTTCCTGTAATTGTCATACCTGGGCAGGGCCGCACAAAGACTGCTGGGAACATCCCGTCCCTGTCACGCAGTCTGCCCTTGTACCAGTCAGAGTCTAGATGCTCAAGGATCAGGATCCGGTCTCCCCTCTTGAAGGATAAGTCATCACTAGTCTCTGCAGTAAAACTGTGAAGAGCTTCACACCATTCTCCGGAAGGACTATTATCCTGTAACAAAATAGAAATGTGATAAGAAATGTGAGATTTTATTTGAAATTTGATTTCTGCAAAGGTTAAAAAATGGTAGAAAAATAGCTAAGGGGTCAGAAGATTTCAAAGCCTAAAGGTTTCTTTAAATCATCCAATACTCTATGTTGCTATCAATTGTTAGAAATAAAAATTTCCAATACCTTTTTTCTCAAAATATAAATCTATATGACAGATATGATAGAATTTGTGGCTCTTCTGTTTCTAAGAGATATATAATACTAAAGCAAAATCTTTTTTCTAATTATGTCTATGACATAATTATAGTTATATTTATAGTTATAGTTTTATTTAAAAAAAACAGGTAAAAGCATACCATATATATTTCATGTAACACAATGAAAGAACTCTAGTAATATAATTTCCAGTGAAGCTCTAAATTATGAAGGATCAGAATGGGCAATCTATTAATTCCCAGATCCTAACCTGATTCAGAGGCTATCAGATTTCATGGCATAGGACTTCATTAATCCACACTTTTAATTTTATGAGGCGGTTAACTCTAAGGCTAGCAGAATAACCAAACAAACATGGTGAGCTAGTATGATGAAATGCTCCAACAAGAATGCTTTTAACCAAAACATATCAGAGGAAGGTTTTGCTCTGTGAAGAGGTGTTTCTGCCAAGTCAGGATGGAAGTCTTATGTTTAAAAACCTCAAGTAGGGAGGAGAGGATAATGTTATAGCAAAAGCTTGGAGTCAGACAGGTCTGGGTTCCAGACTCAGCTCAGCCACTTCTTAACTGACATGGGCAAGATGATTCTCTTCTCTGAGCCTCAGCTTCTTCTTAGGGTTGTTGTGAGGATTAAATGAGAAAACACATGTAGAACACTTAGCACAGTGCCTGGCACATCTTAAGTTTTCAACAACTGATGGCTTATAACAAGCAAAACAAGCAAAACAAGCAAACAAAACCTCCTAACCTAGCCCTCTTGCTCTTGCACTATAGTAACCAAACCTAAAGAATGGTACTTATCACTCCCAAAAAATGCAGGTAACGATGTGAACATTTCCTTTTGGATATCTATAGTCACTTCCTTTCCTGACTGACATGAAAGAATTAATTAAGAGACAAACAGCCCAAAAACCAGCTACATTCTGACAAACAATGACCCCACAGGCTCATTCTTTTAAAACAAGTCACAAAAACATAAAATTAAATTAAATTAAATTTAAAAAAAGGAAGTCATCCACATTCCTATTCAGTTTAAACATTTTTCAAGTCATGTTATACATGTAAAAATTTTAATCCATTTTTTTCTCTCTCCTATTGTAAAAATAATGCAAGTGTTCCTAAATATTTGGCAAGTTTGAAAATGTATGAAGTGGGAAAAATACCTATCCATCTATAATCTTACCACCTAGGGGCAACTGAATGTTAATGACTTAAGTCTATTTTCTTCTAGTCTTTTCATGCTATATTCCAATTTCCTATAATGTATGTTTTCCTCCCATGACATTTATTTTGTAAATCTACTTTTTCATGGCCTCAGAACATTCTAGCAATAATGGTCTTGTTAGGTTATTCCCAATTGTTTTTCTATTATGATAACTCCACTATGACTATCATTGTGACTAAAACCTTCTTTCATTTTTAGCCTCTTCTTTTTTTTTTTAGGGTAAGGAATCAATAATAATCATTTGTAATTTACCTTTTTTAACAGTGATGCAATTATGTGAGTTGTACTGCATCTTTGTTAACTTGGATAAATTCAATAGTATTTTATTGCTGCTTTACAAGACATTTTCTTGATTACTAGTAAGGTTAGTAAGGTTAAATATTTTTTTAACATCAGCCACTTATATTATCTCTTTCATTCTCCAAACATGTCTCTTTCCTTGTTTTCTATCAAGGTTTGCATGTCTTTCTAATCCATTTGTATTAGTTCTATATGCAAGATAGATTTTACCATCTAACTATTTAGTTCAAATATTTACTATATGAATTAAAAAATTATTTTATAATATTTTCTCCTGAAAATTATGATTTTAGGATTCCTCTCAGAGTTAAAACCTGCCTTTCACTACAGTTATCAATGAAACAGCCTACCTGAGAATTTGTTCCACAATCTTCTTTTTTGGTCTTTGATGGTAGCTTTGTGCCTAGGTCCAAAAAATAAATAAATAAATAAATACAGGTGAAATCTTCAGATGTAAAGACCATACAGCACGGGAGAAAAGCTGTCGGGGACAGTGAAGTGTCCAGGGTTCCAAACCAGTCCCCTCATGTACTGGTTGTGTAACTATGACCAGGCGCTGCCCTCTCTGGGCTTGTTTCCTTTTACTGTACAGCGAAGAAGAATATCCATTAGTTATACTCTATAGTCCATTAAAAGTCTATGACTCTTCACCTGCCATTTCTGATATGAAGCTATTATTAATTACCTAAAACACCAAAATAAGCTCTTTGAGAGATTACCACAAAAATATCTATCCTTTACAAATTGACCATTTTAAAATCATTTTTCTTTCTGCCATAAAAATATGGCAATTGGATTATGATGCAGCTTAAATACTATCCTATTATTTATTTGAATGAATCAAAATGATATTCTCTATACTCACTGAAAGCGTTTGTACCAGAGGTGGGATGTTCCTCTATGAGCTCCACAAAGTTAAGGGGGAAAATCCCAGTTTTGTCTCGAAGTTCTCCTCTGGCCCATTCTTCATTCACATACTCTTTCAGAATAATGATTTCTCCTTCCGAGAAACTTAACTCATCCTTCTGGTCTCCAATATATTCAAACCGAGCAACACATCTTGGAGCCCTGAACAAAAAGATCACATTCGTGGGTTAAACTAGAGGCTACTAACTTTCAAAATGGGTTAAAACTTTCATTCAGTCTTTCAATAAATACTTATTCTGTTTACTATGGAACAAGGAATAGTAGGCATAATTTAAACTTTTCCATGAAAATAAAAAATAAGCTATATTTCTAAATGATAAATCTTAGTTTTTAGATATGAAACTTTTTACTGAGAAAGGCTAAAGTCAGTGTCACAGAGACATGCAGAATTCCATACACTGGGGTCAGTGTATACTGCCATGTCTTCTGATCACCTTTACTTCTACTACAGAGTCTTCCCAATCTCTATGTCTTTGTACTCTTGGACCAGTCTGAACCCTCTCATTAGCAATGTACTGAGTTTAGGAGTGGTAGCCCTGAGGATCTCAAGGCAAGACATCAAACTTCCATGTGAGAATGAGTGGGCATCAGCTGGGCAAAGTAGATGCTCAATATATACTGAATCAGTCAGTGAGTTGTATATGTGAGGGCTGTCCAGAAAAAAAACCCAGCCATTGTCAATATAGTGAAAACGGTTACATAGCTGGATACTTTCCAGACAGCCCTTGTGTATATATAAAGATAAATGAATGGTCTTCAAAATTAGAAGGTTCGAAGAAAACAGAAATTCGGCATATTGTAACACTTAAACTGTTGTTTCAAAATGATTTTTGTATTTTCTTTCAAAAAGCTTCATTTCTGATAATTAAAATAACCCTTAAATGATCTGCAAATTTTACTGAAAGTAACACAAAAGCAGAGCAAAAGCTGTGTCTCTAGAAGGCATGATGTAATACCAAACTTTCTATTTGAGGCTTTAGAAAAGAAATTTCAATAGCAGCAAGCTGAGGAGATAGAAACTGCCTGAAAAGAAAAGGCTGATACTAGCTCCAATCAAATTCTGATTTAGGGGAAGCTGGGATGGCTCAGAGGGTTAAGAGCTTGCTTTGCAGCTCCAGGGACCAAGGATTGAATCCTGGTTTCGGCCAAGGCGAACCCATGTGCTGAACTGGGGTGTGCCCCCAGTTCAGTTCTTGCCGGGGCCTATGCGGGAGGCTCCCAGCCCAGTTCCTGCCCTGCACAGGCCCGTGCCCACCTGTGGAGTGAAACTATATGGAAAACTAATGCTGCCAGCTATGGTGACTGCTCTGGGCTCTCCCTCTTCTCTGTATCTCTCTGTCTCTCTCTCTGTCAAAAAACAATAAAAATAAATCTTAAAAAAAAAAAAAAGTTCTGGGAAAACCAGGATGGCTCAGTGGGTTAAGCGCTTGCTTTGAAGCCCCGAGGACCAAGGATTGAATCCCGGCTCTGGCCCAGGCGGACCCACATGCTGAACCTGGGGTGTGCTTCCTGAATGCGGTGAGGCCACCAGTTCAGTTCAAAAAAAAAAAAAAGTTCTGATTTAAGTCAGGTCAATAGATCAATGGCTGTGAAAGCCCACTTTAAATTCAACCTGATGCCACATTAAACTTTAAAAGAAAAATTGAACCTGAAATAGAATTCAACTATTGTGGCATCAGAAGTTTTTTTTTATTTGTGGTAACCTTTGCATTTATTTTCTAAAGTCCTCAGGGAGCGTCTCCTTATGTCTGACCTATTCAAAGACAGGTTTACTGTCTTTAGCAGGTAGTGAATTCTACTAATTTGCCCATTTAACTGGAATATAAGGTTGCATTGTGGCAGTGTTTTAAATCAAAGAGTTACAATGATGCATAAAAGGGTACATAAATTTATGGAAAAGTCTTCAGACATAAAGGAAGACCCCTTCAACTTAACTCTTCCTTTATTTTCTTCTAGTTTCTCTTAAAAACAAAACAATACAAAATGTCTACCAGTCTTTTTTGGGTTCATCTTTTTATAAGGTTTACATATTTTCAGTGACAAAAGTATTTGAACCTTCTAAAAATTTGTTGGTATATAAACATCAGAAGGCCAAAACAAAATATAAGGGATGGCAAAATTGTCTCTGCTTAAGCTGAGGCCAGGCTGTGGGAAGCTCAGTCTACATATACTTTTGTTGCTGACTCTATGTCATGTATTGATACAGAGAGCTGCTTATGTCAGCTTCTATCTGTATGTTGTATTTTCATCAAATTTCAATTTGCTACAGTTTTTAAACAAGTAAAGTTTTCCTCATAATTAAAAAAGACACACTGAGAATCAATGATCACACATTTTAAATGTGTAAGCTCAGTAATTCTCTATGATATAAATGTTTGCCTCCTTTGTATTTTGTGCAAAAGAACACAAATAAAACTTACTTTAGACAATGAGATGAAACCGATTCTGTTTTCCCATTTCTTCCTTCCGGAACATCAATCTAGTAAAAACAATTGTATAGTTTCAGATTTTCGTAAGATAAATTTGAGTCGAGATAATTAGGCAATGCATGATTGAAATTAACCAGATAAGCTGTATGTTAAAGTGGTACCACAGGTGCTAAAAGGTTAGAAATCCAACATTTGGATTTTGAAAAAAAAAATGCCTAACTTGTAATACAGTCTTCCTTGAATAGCCAATCAATCCTTCCCTTGTTTGCTAGAATAAGTACACAAACATCATTCAACCTCTAACTGGGTTTTCTCTATTCTATATCCTTTAGATTGAAAACTTTAGATGAGGACTTAAGATAGCAACTAGGCATCAGACATTCAGGCATGTCACAACTATTCAAACTGTGGTGTTTTTCACCTTAGGATTTCAGAGAGCATTTAGGAATTAAGTTCTAACACTTCATAATGTAATAAGTAACCATTATCTATTTGAACAAACTTTTATTTCTTGAAAATTCCAAATACCAAATGAATCCATGGAAGACAGAGAACTAGAATCCGAGAGAGAGAACTAGAATCTAAGAACCTGGGCTTCCGGTTACTTTTACCAAACTGTAAGTTACATAGAACCCACTGAACACATGACCAATTTAAACAACCATGACCCACTTACAAGTACTTTGACACAGTTGGCAGGAAATATGCCAGTCTGGGTTCTACATTTCCCTCTGTACCAATCTGTATCTATTTTTTCCAGAAGATAAACAATTTCTCCAGAAGTGAGGTTCAAATCATCAACTTGCTCTGTAACATAAAATTACAATTATTTATGATAAATTATACTGGTTGCAGATTTGATTAAAGCCAAACACAAAGTGGCATTTAGTTCTGTCCATCAAGGCAGTTTGAACTACTGATTCTGAGAACAGATTATACTAATCAAATTGACTTAAAAAAAATAATACACTTTTTTAGATACTGCTGTTATGAGCTTCCTCTTTTAAGATTAAATTAGATACATTTACCATGCAATAACTGATAAAAAATGGTTAAAAAAAAACCCAAACATTGTGTGACCAATGATTCCTACTGTGCTAATATATATCTTTTGCTGAATACATACAATGAAAAGGTTTTTTAAATAAGGCATAATATTATTATTCTCAATCATGCTTAAAAATAATTTCAATCTCAAAATATTAACTAAGAGAATGCTACATCTCTTTGCAAGTAAACTTACACTAAAATAAAGACCAACTTACCAAGTGGATAAAATGAGGTTATAAATAAATCAGGAGTTTATAGTCTTGGATATGAAAGGTATTTAAAAATTGAATACAAAAGTTTATCTTTTCATCTCATAATAGCTGGGCTATGTGTGTAGGTTTTACAATTCTTAGAAAAATACTTCACTTATTAAATAGAATTAATTTCACTATAATTGTTAATTGGTAACCACTGTTTTAAAAGTGTAAAATAGTTGTAGGTAATTTGCTATTTGCTCATTTGTAAAGGAAACACCACCTCCTCTCTCCCTTCACGAGGAATTTCAAAGGCAAGGGTATGTAGCTCAGCTTTCTGGAATGGTTGGGTACAATCAACCATTCCTGAAGCAGGGTGATTAATAAGATGACCTCTCCAGTCCAGGCCTCTGTTGCACAGACAATGAAGGATGTCCTTGAGAGATTAACTCAAGGAGGATGCATGCTCCTGGACCTCCGGCTCCACCAGTTTATTATATATGTCCTTACCTGCTGGAAAATCATGAAGAACAACAGCATGAGGAGCACTACTGTCAACAGGCTTCAGAGCGTGGCTGGTGTCCTTAGGGGGAAAATATGGCTGTGAATGAAGTACACAGAATGGATGCTAGATTTATATTCACTCTGAGACCAATTTTTTTTTTTCTCATTAGAGTCCTCTTGACATTAGAGTACATGATGCAAACTTGAGCCAAGTAAGAGGACCATTATCAAGTTGAAAGGTATGTGTCCTTGCCAGGGGAGGACAAAAATAATTCTCAATTATAATATCCTCTAGCATTTTTTTTTTTTTGACCAAGAGAATAAAACAAGAGGAAATAACTTTTTTTTTCTCCTTCCTTTCTTTTCTTTTTAACCAGTATTTATTTTACCTTAAGTAATGTTTTTTTATCTCTTTGCCTTTTAAGAGTAGCTTTTTCCTAAAATGGTGATTAGAATTAAATCTTAAGAAGAGTCTTAAAACTTTTTATTTTTTTATTTTTTTAAAGTACTGAATGAACATTTTCTATTGTTAAATTTGTCTTCATAAAAATGGACAAAAAATAGTTTTGCAATTTATGCTCTTGCCTTTCATAATGAAAAGAGTCAATGACTTCCAGCAAACTATAATTCAAAAGAAGTAAAATCCACTTCATTTATTACCACTTAACTGAATGTTTTTTTTTTAATATAAAGGTTACCACTACCTCCTCTTATGCCTGGCCTGGATTTTCTAATTTAATCTCAATGGTTTACTCAACAGTAATTCTAGGTAAATTAATAAAGAGAATTCAATATTCTCATCCAATCTAGCCAAATGCCATGGACTGGCCAAAGAGAGGAAAGTTAAAGAGTGACTTTTTCTTATTAACAAGCAGTTGTTATTCTTATTTTCTTAATATATAAACAGACAGGCTAATCCACATCATCATCATCATCATCATCATCATCATCATATCTGACTGAAGGATATTATTTGGAGTTACAATTTAAAACTCTTCACCACTGGCAAATCTGCAAAACAAATAAAGGCAGATTTCTGTGTCCCCTCTTCTCTTCACCTCATTCAATGACGCTTGTCCCCTTAGGCATATCCCCAACACTTCTACTCCTCTGCCCCTCCCCTGGCCATGATGCGCCCATTTGTTCAGACTGCAATGCAAATAATGTCACAGGTTCTCCACTTTTACCCTGCAGCACCTCTGCTCAGATCTTTTCTGACTTTTACCTGCTCTTTCAAGCAAAATGTTCCCATGGAGGCATGCTGCATTCTCTCAAGTTAAATAAAAAGAAATACCAATTTAGGTCAAGACAGTAATGGCTAATCGCAGTTGGTTATATTAGTTTACCAAAGTAACACTGACATTTTCATAGGGGCTGCTCAATGATTTTCCTTAAATAAATGAGCATCATGAGAATTCCAGGAATTATGGAAAGGAATTGTAAAATATTTTAAGTCTAGAGGGGCTTTAGGAAATTATTATTTACATAATTTATTATGTATGCATATGTGTGATTTCTTTTCTTTTTTTTCTTATTTACATCTGTGGAAAAAGGAATGACTATTCAATAAATGGTGTTAGACTAGATGGCTATCTACTTGGAAAACAAATGAAGTCAGAGGCCTAACTCCACACCAAACATAGACATGAATCTCCAAATGGACCAACAATCTAAATATAACCAGGCCTGGGAAGGCAGAAGATGTGGAGTGATAAATATGCCTCGCAATTAGCTTAACTTCTTTGCCTTCAGTGCATGGATCAACGCAGGCAATGTTGCTCCTCAACCTCACAGGGCAGATAAAAGGGCAAGAAGGAAAGACTCAACAGGGTTGGCCACAAGGGGTCAGTACAAATCAGACCACACCATGAGGGTGGGAACCTGGTAGGTAAATCTACCGGTAACTTATTTCAAAGCTCTTCCCAATGACTCTAGTTGCTAATCAATGGGAATAATAAGAATAGCTACCAGTCATTGTTCACTCTATATGCTACTCAGTGTGAAATACCTTACATGTATTAACTAGCTTATTTCATTTTTAAACATCTTTGAGGCATAATTCACTTGTCATGAAATTCACCCATTTTAAGTGTACATGGTTTTACTATACTCACAGAAAGTGCAACCAATCACCACAATCTAAGTTTAGCACTCTTTTTTATCACCTCCTCAAAGAAACCCCCTACCCATTAGCAGTCCCTCCTCATTTACCACCTCCCACCCCCACCCAAAGCCAGAGGCAACCACTTCCTGCTTTCAGAATTTACCTATTCTGGGTATTTATATAAATGGAATCAAACCGTGTATCAATTCTACAAACAACTCTGTGATAAATTATTATATCTATTTCATACATTAAAAAAAATGAAGTTTAGAGAAGGTAAGTAACTGCCTAAGGTGGTAGAAGGGGAGCTGAAATCTAGCTCCCTGAAGCCCAAATCTGTGCTCACTCCCAAAAGGTAACCATCTCCCACTTTTACCATGATTTGCAGATTCAACCTCAACTGATAATATTCAATGTTTTCTATTTGCTAAGGCAGCGAAAATAACATATTTTTAGAAATCTTTACCTTAAAAGCAGGCTTTCAAATCGGTAAGCTTTATTTTTCTAAAAAATGCAATGCTAGCCCAAGAGAGGCTTCATTTTAGTATTACCTGTAATTGGCCCTCAAGAGGCCACCCTGCAAGTCTATGACATAAGATGACTAAGGTCATATTTAAAGCAGAAAAAACTTTAGGCTGTTAAAAAAGAATAACTTCTAAAGAAATAACTTCTAATTTTCCTAGCTTCTATTTGTCATAAAGAAAAGCTTTTGGGCAGTTCAACTCCCATTATTACCCATCAGTGTGTTCTGAGAGAGGCAGGACCGCTGTGACAGGTGGGTAATGCTGTATCAAAACAAAGCATAAAAGAGGATAGAAGAACTTTTCCCATGTAAACTAAACTTAAAGAATATTCAGTATCCCAGCTGTAACTAGCTCAATGCATGTCTCCTCTGCTCTCCATATACACACTTTAGTTTCTCAGCAAACTTCAAAAGAAGAATTAGACTAGGTTATGAAAACTAGGATGAATGGTAAACTAAATACTTTACTTGGGTTAAATGATAGGTGGGAATAATTTTTCATTAACTGATAGTGAAAATTTACCTGGATAACTTAAGAAGCTCTTTTAAAAATACAAGGGCAGTCCGGAAAGTATCCAGCTATGTGGTAGGAAAAATAAAGTCATTTATGTCTGGAGTTCTTGGGACAGCCCTTAAATACCTCCATACTTTGTCCAGTGGCATTTTTCTTGCTAAACAAATGGCCTTCAATAATCATTTTCCCAGGTTCCACAAGTTTGTTAGGCCTGAATTATGACTCCACGTTGTTGACTTACATTCAATTTCATTATTTTATGAGCTAAAATCAGAAAAATGAGCTTCACACTGAGCTTAAATCTTACGTTAGACTTAGCATTTACAGGGCTGCCTCTAAAATAATTAACAATTCTGCTATGAAACTAATCTCTGGCACTTTAGTAAACACCTTTATGTTATTTAGTAAATAAATAGCTCTACACTTGAAAATTAATGACTGAGTGCTTTGGTTGCTATATGTTAGCATGATATGAAGAAGGCAGAGAGCGTGATAGTCACTGTGCGTCGAGGTGATTAGTAAGGCAGCACAAGTCTCTCAATGGCAATTTATTCTTAAAATGGAATAAAAAGCTACTGTAATTTTTACTCTGGTTAATATAAACATGCTAATGAAAACCTGAGGATGAGATATAATGAATAGTTCTATGAAATGTGTTGCCCTGGCTGACATGAGGGCTGTACAATATTAATTCCTTATGCTTGGTCTGCTTCTAAGACGTTCATCAAGTGGGGTGATAATCTTCATCTGAGACATGTGAACTCGGCCAGTGCCTTCTCCCTTTTGGCATTCCAAGTAATTATCTTCCGCCAGATTCAGTGTTACCAGTACATTCCCATGCTGTAAGGTATAATACCACTCTCTGAAGCAATTATTATTTAATAAAACATTATTACTTTTTCTACATTTTAATCTTTGGAGCCTAAAGCATTTAATAACGTATAAAGCCGTATCAGAGGCCAGTGACTTTTTTTTTACATTCTTCAGGAAAGAAAGAAATCTATTTTACCTTACAAGAGCGTTCTCTGGGATTTTGTGAGACAATGTCTTGATTGGCCATTCCATGAGGCACAGACAGCTTAAACATAAACCAATAAAAGGATTATTCACAATCAAATAACCTCCACATAAATTGCTGGTCACTGGGGGATTTGGCATCTGAGTCCATGGTGCAATTTCTCCAGCAAATGCTTTGCCTGGCTTCCTCATGCTCTAGATAAGAGGTGTTCAACCATTTGGCTTCCCTGGGCCACATTGGAAGAATTGTCTTGGGCCATACATAAAATACACTAACAGTAATGACAGCTGATAAGAGAAAAAAAAAAATTGCAAAAAGTATCTC